>NW_026508152.1:0-27500 GCF_026875155.1 Cherax quadricarinatus
TGACGAGCCAAAAAATCTAAAGGGTAAAACTGGGAGTTTGGAATCATACACCCCACTTTATTTTTATCAGTACTTCCCGTCCATTTCAAGATTAACGCGTATTTTTACAAACACAGAGAAAAATTGAGCTATTATAAAGGGGTAGGAACTGAAAACGGGTTTCTATACAAATATTCGAGTAACGTTGAGTGTTGATTTTTGGATTTTTATTTTTTATTCTAGGCTGGAATTATTTATGAAACTTAATAGCTTTTTTGTTTTTGTTTTTTAATTCATTTCATTTTTCAGTACTTGTTTAAAATAGATTTTCACATTAAATTAGAAAACCATGAAAAACATGATCTTCCTGGCGAATATATTCCCGAGTTATGTGGGTTGTGTTTTTTTATAAAAATTTTTAATTTATGTCGTTATGTGTTCGTCTTTCACTTTCTGTTCAAAGACTGCTGCCTTATTTCTCTGAATATTAACTCTCTGTAAAAGTACGTAGCCAGGGGGGCCCCTTAACTAACAAAAAACTAAGCAACTATCTCCTGTAAGGTCGCTAGCTGTGTAAAAAATAGCTAAATCACACTGTAATTTATCCCCTTTTTCAACATAAAAGAACCCTTGTCTTCAATCTTTTAATAAAATTACTTTGAATAACTTTTTTTTAGGAAGCTCAAGAGAATTGTAATAAAAGTATTTGTAAAAAATTTTTTAAAACAAACAGTAAATCTAATTTAATAAAATAATAATTTGAAAAATGTTTTTATTTATGATCACTGCATTATCGAAGATGTGTGTTTTTTAAAATATAAACCCCCGCCCCCCACCCCCGCCCCCGCCCCGACCTGGCCCCATTCGACCATTTTCCCCCGTTCCGACCTCTTTTAGTCCCGACCTGTTCCAAACCCTCCCCCCGGCCCGCCCCCCGGCCCATCCCCGCCCAAACCCCCCGGCCCCGCCCAACCCCCGGCCCAGCCCCAACCCCCGCCCCAAACCCCGCCTCATCCCCGACCCCCGCCCCACCCCTTTCCCTTTTGGCCCGGGGCACCATCGGCTTGGAGGGAGGGGGGAAAAGGGAAAGCCCAAAGGGAATGACCTCCCATTTCAAAAGGGGAAAAGTAGGGATTGAAAACTTGAAGAAAAGAGAAGCTCAGGGCATCTTCCTTTAAAAAAACCCCCGGAAGTAACTCGCCTTCCAAGGACAGAAACAGAACATCAAAATTCATGATCCCCGGAGGCTTAAACATTCAAGAAGTATTGCACCCGTTATTAATAGTTTCAAAAGGGGACAAGGGGTATGTCAGTGCCCCCAAAATTCAGGGCTGGAATTAAGTGAGACATTGTACTTCCCCCTTCCCGGGCTCAAGTCCGGCAACTGGTTTCCCAAATCCCCTTTACAAAATATTGCCCCCTTTACACTCCAACAGTTGTCAGGGCCAAAAACCATTTGTCTCTATTCACTAATATCTAACATGCTCACACATGCCTGCTGCATGTCCAAGCCCCTTGCACACAAAACCTCTTTTATCCCCTCTATCCTTTCCTAGGATGACCCTTACCCCTCCTTCCCTCCACTACAAATTTATACACCCTCCTAGTCATCCTATTTTGCGCTGTATAGTCCTTGTGGCTTAGCACTTCTTTTTGATTATAATAATAATAATAATCCTATTTTGTTTCATCCTTTCTAAATGACCAAATCACCTCAACAGCCCCTCTTCAGTCCTCTGACTAATAGTTTTAGTTTTAGTAACTCCACACCTCCTAATTTCCACACTACAAATTCTTTGCATAATATTTACACCACACATTGCCCTTGGCCTAACAGGTGACCAACATGTAACTGACTTCATTAACACTATGAACAATACACTACTCATACCAGCAATTAAAAAACCAGCAAGACTAACTGAGAAGAGTGCGGCCATAACTGACCATACATGGACAAACATACTCACCCCCGTTAAAGCGGGAATAATCACAGACAACACTACTGACCACTACCCAACTTTCCTCCTAACAAACATTTGTAAGCAATCAATGTAATATAATAAGTTCTCTTTTTGACTCCAGAATGAGACATCAATAAATAACTTCACCTGCGGAGCTAAGCTCAATTGATTGGCCTACAGAATTTTCCAATGCTGTTGGTATCAATAAATGTGTAGACATCATTGATACCAACAGCATGTTATCAATGAATGTCTACACATTCATACAAAATACGTAGACTATGTAACAAATATTGTCCCATAAAAACTAAACAGAACACTAATAAAAGATTAATTTGCACATAGCCTACTAACAACATCCTAAAGTCCACAGTATGAAAATCAAATATGAAAAACAGTATAGAAGGGGCTTAATAACTAAACAATTTATCAAACACTATACTTCAGTCCTCACCAAATTAATCAAAGTCCAAGCAACTATAACTATTCTAATAGAATCACTGAAACGAGAGGAGATATTGAAAAGACTCTCAGATCCTGGGCACCACAAACCAAACAGAACTAGTAATGTTGCACTAACTAAACCAAACGAACCGAAACTTCAGCCTGTTGACAAAGCTAACACAATAAATGACTTCTTCTCAAACATAGGATCAAATCTCGCCAGTAAAATTCCAATTACCAATGCCCAAGCTAATGATTATCCAGATGGAAACTTCCCAACATCCCTCCATCTTGCACCAACAGAGCCCACTGAGGTTACCAACTTACCATGATTATTAACTCTAAAAAACAAATCAAGAAATGTAACTCAAGTACCACCACTACTGTACAAAAGAGCGGGTCAAATCAATTTCACCCACCATTGCATTACTCTTTAACAATTCATTAGAAACCAACACTTTCCTGGCATCACTCAAAATAGCAAGGGTAACACCAATACACACACTTGCCTTTACTTTCCAAAATCTTCGAGAAAGCTCATACACAAAAGGTTTATATTCCTTCGTAACATCACAAAGCATCCTTAACCCCGGCCAGTTTGGCTTCAGGAGAAACAAAAGCACAAATGACGCAATAATAAAAATACTAGACCTACTTTATACAGCACTTGAAACAAATGAATAACAACTTCAACTCTTCATCGACCTTGAGAAAGCTTTTGATACAGTAGACCACAGCATCCTACTCCTCAAGCTTGATCATTACGGTATAAGAGGCCAACACTTCCCTATATTAAAGATTAAGATTAAGATTTTTATTTGACAAATTACAGGTTGTACAGAGGAATATAACAGTTGGGTGTACATGCCAAAAGCCCCTTTGTACGCAGAGCATTTCGGGCAAACTTAAAGATTAACTTAAGAATAGTAAGGCAATAATACATAATTCATATAATCATTAGATGAGTTACAGTGAGTACAGGAGAAGTGAATATTCTATCAGGAAATGCTACATGTTCTGATAAGTCTAGTAGACATATTACACTATTGAATTAGTTAATAAAGATCACAGTTTTACAATGTAACAATTTAAAACAATTTACAATATGATGCATTACAGTTTAGTACTATTTAAAACAATGAAATTTTGGTATTACTGTGGAACAATTTACATTATGATGTACTGTATTACAATCTGCTACTATTTAAAACAATGAAAAAAAAACACATCAAGCCCTGCTTTACTTACTTAAATAAAAGAAAGCAAAATGTATCTATGAATGACACAACCTCCTCAACAAGACCCCTGGATACTGGTGTACCACAGGGAAGAGTTCTTGGTCCCCTCCTTTTCCTTTTATACATCAATGACCTTCCAAGCATATCTCAACAACTTATACCTATTCTCTTGCTGACGACACGACTTTATCATCTCTCACACTAAATCTAGCCTCATTCAATACTATTTCTAATGAAGAGCTCGCAAAAATAGCAACGTGGATGACTTGTCAATAAACTTACACTGAATATATACAAAACCTTTTACATTGTGCTTGGGAGTAGAGCTTAACAACATTATTATTGCTAAACGTAATGAGGGAAAATTCCTGGGTCTGCACCTTGATAACAACCTGAAATTCAACACCCATATCCAAAAGCTAATAAAAAAAGTATCTAAAACAGTTGGCATCCTTTCAAAGATATGTTACTATGTACCACAAACAGCACTACTTACACTATACACTGATCTACCCCTACCTCACCTATATGTTTTGTGCCTGGGGCTCTACAACGACAAATCACCTAAAGCCAATTGGTAGGAAAGTTGGTAAATGAAATGATGGAATTCGTAACAACAAAATGTAAGGAGGCAGAGGAAAGGTTTGTTCCCAAGGGCAACAGAAATAATGGGAAGACCAGAACGAGCCCCTGGTTTACCCGACGGTGTAAGGAGTGCAATAGAGCATGGAAAAAGTACAGAAGGCAAAGAACACAGGAAAATAAGGAGATTAGTCAAAGAGCCAGGAACGAGTATGCACAGGTAAGGAGGGAGGCCCAGCAACAGTATGAAATTAACATAGCATCAAAAGTCAAGTCAGATGTGAAACTACTGTACAGCCACATCAGGAGGAAGACAGTCAAAGACCAGGTGATCAGGCTGAGGAAAGAAGGTGGGGAACTCATGAGTAATGATCACAAGGTATGCGAGGAGCTCAACATGAGATTTATTTTAGGAAGCATTTACAGTAGAGACAGGAATGGCTACGAGAAGACAGCACAGAAGGGAACACCAACAAGGAACATACCAGCAGGTGCTGGATGACATACAAACAATGGAGGAGGAGGTGCCAAAGCTGCTAAGTGACCTTGATATCTCAAAGGCGAGGGGTCCAGACAACATTTCCCCGTGGGTCCTTAGAGAAGGAGCAAGGCCGCTGTGCGTACCACTAACCACAATCTTCAATACATCCCTTGAAACTGGGCAACTACCTGAGGTATGGAAGATGGCAAATGTAGTCCCCATTTTTAAAGAAAGGAGACAGAAACGAGGCACTAAACTACAGACCAATGTCTCTGATGTGTATAGTACGCAAAATCATGGAGAAGATTATCAGGAGGAGAGTGGTGGAACACCTGGAATGAAACATGATTGTAAATAACAACCAGCACGGATTCATGGAAGGCAAATCCTGTGTCACAAACCTTCTGGAGTTTTATGACAAGGTAACAGAAGTAAGAGAGAGGGGTGGGGTTGATTGCATTTTCCTGGACTGCAGGAAGGCCATTGACACAGTTCCTAACAGTGTAGTGTAGTGTAGAAGCTGGAAGATCAGGCACGTATAACAGGAAGGGCACTGCAATGGATCAAAGAACACCTGACAGGGAGGCAACAATGGGTCATGGTACGTGATAAGGTATCACAGTGGGCTCCTGTGACGAGTGGGGTACCACAGGGGTCAGTCCTAGGACCAGTGCTATTTTTGATATATGTGAATGACGTGGTGGAAGGGATAGACTCTGAAGTGTCCCTGTTTGCAGATGATGTGAAGCTAATGAGAAGGATTAAATCGGATGAGGATCAGGCAGGACTACAAAGAGACCTGGATAGGCTGGACACGTGGTCCAGCAACTGGCTTCTCGATTTCAACCCTGCCAAATGCAAAATCATGAAGATTGGGGAAGGGCAAAGAAGACTACAGAGTATAGGCTAGGTGGACAAAGGCTGCAAACCTCACTCAAGGAGAAAGATCTTGGGGTGACCATAACACCGAGCACGTCTCCGGAGGTACACATCAACCAGATAACTGCTGCAGCATACGGGCGCCTGGCACACCTGAGAATAGCGTTCCCATACCTTAGTAAGGAATTACCTGGAGTTTACCTGGAGAGAGTTTCGGGGGTCAACGCCCCCGTGGCCCGGTCTGTGACCAGGCCTCCTGGTGGATCAGTGCCTGATCAACCAGGCTGTTGCTGCTGGCTGCACGCAAACCAACGTACGAGCCACAGCCCGGCTGATCAGGAACTGACTTTAGGTGCTTGTCCAGTGCCAGCTTGAAGACTGCCAGGGGTCTGTTGGTAATCCCCCTTATGTGTGCTGGGAGGCAGTTGAACAGTCTCGGGGCCCCTGACACTTATTGTATGGTCTCTTAACGTGCTAGTGACACCCCTGCTTTTCATTGGGGGATGGTGCATCGTCTGCCAAGTCTTTGCTTTCGTAGTGAGTGATTTTCGTGTGCAAGTTCGGTACTAGTCCCTCTAGGATTTTCCAGGTGTATATAATCATGTATCTCTCCCTCCTGCGTTCCAGGGAATACAGGTTTAGAAACCTCAAGCGCTCCCAGTAAATTGAGGTGTTTTATCTCCGTTATGCGCGCCGTGAAAGTTCTCTGTACATTTTCTAGGTCGGCAATTTCACCTGCCTTGAAAGGTGCTGTTAGAGTGCAGCAATATTCCAGCCTAGATAGAACAAGTGACCGAAGAGTGTCATCAGGGGCCCTTGGCCTCCCTATTTGAAGGTTCTCATTATCCATCCTGTCATTTTTCTAGCAGATGCGATTGATACAATGTTATGGTCCTTAAAGGTGAGACCCTCGACAAAATCACTCCCAGGTCTTTGACTTTGGGTGTTTCGCTCTATTTTGTGGCCAGAATTTGTTTTGTACTCTGATGAAGATTTAATTTCCTCATGTTTCCCAAATATCTGAGTAATTGAAATTTCTCATCTTTGAACTTCTTATTTTTTTCTGCAGCCCACTGAAAGATTTGGTTGATGTCCGCCTGGAGCCTTGCAGTGTCTGAATGGAAGACACTGTCAATGCAGATTCGGGTGCCCATCTGCAAAGGAAGACACGGTGCTGTGGCTGACATCCTTGTCTATGTCGGATATGAGGATGAGGAACAAGATGGGACTAATACTGTGCCTTGTGGAACAGAGCTTTTCAACCGAGCTGCCTCGGATTTTACTCTGTTGACGACACTCTCTGTGTTCTGTTAGTGAGGAAATTATAGATCCATCGACCGACTTTTCCTGTTATTCCTTTAGCGCGCATTTTGTGCCTATTACGCCATGGTCACACTTGTCGAAGGCTTTTGAAAAAGGTCTGTATATATTACATCTGCATTCTTTTGTCTTCTAGTGCATTTAGACCTTGTCGTAGGGGATCCAGTATTGAGACAGACAGGAGCGACCTGTTCTAAACCCATGTTGCCCGGTTGTGTAACTGATGGGTTCTAGATGGGTGGTGATCTTGCTTCTTAGGACCCTTCAAAGATTTTTATGATATGGGATGTTAGTGCTATTGGTTGTAGTTCTTTGCTGTTGCTTTATTTGCCCCCTTTGTGGAGTGGGGCTATGTCTGTTGTTTTTAGTAACTGGGGGACGCCCCCCCGTGTCCATCCCTCCCTCTCCATAGGATGGAAAAGGCTCGTGATAGGGGCTTTTTTGCAGTTCTTGATGAACACAGAGTTCCATGGTCTGGCCCTGGGGCAGAGTGCATGGGCAGTCATTTATCGCCGTTCGAAGTCATTTGGCGTCAGGATAAAAAGGGATAGGCTTGTGTAATCAAATTTTGTGGCTCTTTCATAAAAAATTCATTTGATCTTCGACTCTCATCTGGTTAGCGGCTTGCTAAAAACTGAGTCATATTGGGACTTGAGTAGCTCACTCATTTCCTTGCTGTCATCTGTGTAGGACCCATCTTGTTTAGTAGGGGCCCAATACTGGACGTTGTTCTCGATTTTGATTTGGCTTAGGAGAAGAAATATTTTGGGGTTTTCTTTCGATTTCTTTTATGGCTTTAGTTCTTCCCGTGATTCCTGACTCCTAAAGGATTCTTTTAGCTTAAGTTCGATGCTTGCAATTTCTCTGACCATGTCTCCCTGCGCATTTCAGATATAATTGACCTCTTTTAGCCGCTCTGTTATTCTTTTCCGTCGCCTGTAAAGGGAGCGCCTGTCTCTTTCTATTTTACATCTTACTCCCCCTTTTTTTCTTAGAGGAATAAGCCTTGTGCATACTTTGGGAGGGCCCCCGAGTTAATCTGTTCAAAGGCATAATTTTGGGGTCTGTGTTGCTTAGTATATCTTCCCATTATATCGGTTAGGGTTTGGGTTTTATTTGGGTCCCACTTTATGTTTTTGTTATTGAAGTTGAATTTGGTGAATGCTCCCTCGTGACAGTCTCATTTTGTCGGTCTGGGGCTCCACGCATACATGTCTGAACCTAAATTTAATGTTGTGATCTGAGTATATTGTTTTTGATATGGTGACATTTCTTATCAGATCATCATTGTTAGTGAAGATGAGGTCTAGTGTATTCTCCAGTCTAGTAGGCTCTATTATTTGCTGGTTTAAATTGAATTTTGTGCAGAGATTTAAAAGCTCGTGTGAGTGTGAGTTTTCATCAGAGCTGCCTCCTGGTGTTATTACTGCAACAATATATTTGCTATAATTCCTCCATTTTAGGTGCCTTAAGTTGAAATCCCCCAGGAGCAAGATGTTGGTGCAGGGGCTGGAAGATTTTCCAGACAGTGGTCAATTTTAACAGCTGTTCCTGGGAAATTTCTGGGATGTTTTCATCCGGGGGCTTGTAGACTACCACAATGACTAGGTTTTTGGGTTTTCGACCTTTACTGCTAAAACTTCCACTACGTCATTTGAGGCATTAAGCAGTTCTGTGCAAACAAGTGACTCGCAATGTACAGGCCAACCCCCCCCCTTTTGCCTGTTCACTCTGTCACATCTGTATAGGTTGTAACCTGGGATCCATATTTCGTTGTCCAAGTGATCCTTTATGTGGGTCTCAGTGAAAGCCCGAACATTGCCTTTGCCTCTGCAAGCAGTCCACGGATGAAAGGGATTTTGTTTGTTTGTTGCTGGCTTTAGACCCTGTAAATTTGCAAAGAAGAATGTTATCGGACTGGTGGTATTGTTGGGACTGGGGGGGGATTTTTTTTTCCGCATTAGTACTGTTTTCTGTTGGGTTTGGAGTGGAGGCCATCGACTGTGGTTTCCACTCCAGGAATGACTGGATTTGGGGTAACGATTTTCTGCCATTTCCTGCCAGTTTTTTTTCCTTCCTGGCACTAAAAAACCTCTCCCTCTTGAGTTGGCTGTGGCTACCCAGGTTTTCCCATGGCCTGGATGTTTTGTATCTTTTTTTCCCCTTTAGATGGTATGCCTGGCAATTTAAGTTATAGCACAGTCTTCCTGTACTGAAGAGGTACACATTTCAGGTGAAAAAGCTTACAGGAAGGGAGTTTGTATTTTCCTGTTGTCATATGGGCATGGCATTTTCTAGGGTGGTCATAGTTGCACGTCCCATCTGTTTTTCCAGATTTTTCCCCTGCCAGCAGATACCAAGTGCATAGTATGTGCACAGGGTGGTTTTCCCCTTGCCTTGGTTTCTGTGACTGGGATTCCCTGTTGGTGCATGTTTCCCTGTCTTACTTCTATCCTCCCTAGCACCAACAATGGAGCTCCCACCAGTTGTTTTTGGTAATTTATCCTCACTATTTCTATTGGAGTCCTCTTGTTTTCTATTTCCTGCGGTATTTCTAGTTTGCAATATTGGTTTTATCTTATCTTTGACTACACTTGTTCCCTACTAGGCTCCTGTCCCCTATGAGGTCATTTATATGTAATCCTTCCTGCGTATAATTCCCGACTACCTGGGCAAAATCTCCAGCTTCACCATTACTGTCTCCCAGGACAGTATCTCCAGCTTTACCATTTTCTGTCTCCCAGGACAGCACCTCCAGCTTCACCATTACTGTCTCCCAGGGCAGCACTATCAGCCCCACATTTACTGACTACCAGGACATCACCTCCACCTTACAGTTTTTGACTACATGGCCCGTATCAAGGGCAGTACCATTCAGCCCAGACTTTTTATGTTCCCATCTGTTGTAGAAAGCTTCCAGGTTTTCTATGAAAGCAGCTTTGATGTTGTCCTCTTTTAATACCCTTGTGATTTTAGTCCACAGATTTATCTCATTTGGGCATACCCAAAAACACTTCTCTGTTTTAATACTGCTTGTAGCTAGTTCTGGGATATCTGCACAAGGGGGGTGACACCAATTCCACAAAAATGACAATTTATCCATGTGGAAGCCCGTTTGTTTGACTGACCACAGACTACACACAGCTTCATAATGAATTGAATGGTTTGATTTACTGCAATTCTACTAGCAACCTCTTGAATATTATATTAATAACCTTAAATGAAGCTCTAGCTATTTGTATTTCTGTTTCTAACTCTTTTTGTATATTGGACAGCTTACTGTCACGTCAGGCCCATACTGGAGTATGCAGCACCAGTTTGGAACTCACACCTGGTCAAGCATGTCAAGAAATTAGAGAAAGTTAGTTCCAGAGCTCAGGGGAATGTCCTATGAAGAAAGGTTGAGGGAAATCGGACTGACGACACTGGAGGACTGGAGGGTCAGGGGAGACATGATAACAGCATACAAAATAATGTGTGGAATAGACAAAGTGGACGAGACAGGATGTTCCAGGGGAACACGAAACGGGGGTCACTTGGGAAGGAAACTCAGACAGTCAGGGGGATTTAGGAAGAACTTTTTCATCACAGAGTCGTCGGGAAGGGGAATAGTCAAGCAAGTGTTAGAAAGGGGCAAAACCCATACATAGCTTTAAGAGAGGTTGACAAAGGAAGGAAGAGGAAAAGGAAGACCTAGTAGCGATCAGTGAAGGGGCGGGCCAGGGCTGAGAAGACCCCGCAACCACAATTAGGTGAGTAAAACCCCAAAAAAAAAGGCTGGGGTGAAATGACCACACATTCACAGTAGACAACCCCTTTCCCTTTCCCCCCACTTTTCGAAGACCTTTAAACCTACTCGCCTACAAAATTCCCCTCAATACTGTTCAAACTACATTTTTTGAACTACTCTGTAATAAAAACCTGATTGAAGCCTTTCATGAAAGTTGCAATAGGACCCCCTGGACACAATACCAAACAAAAATCTCTTTTCAAAAACTCCTGTACATGAAAAGGATCCAAAAACTGGAACCTTTGCCCGAAAAATCCCGAACACGACTCGCTAAATTTTTAAACTACAGTTTGAAAACCCTATCTCCTTAACCTACCCCCCATCAAAATAAAAATGTAAAAACTATTCATGCATTTGCTCAATATAAAACTAGGGGTGAAAATTTTTTCTGGGCTCCCCAAGTGATCGCCCCTGGCAAACTCTGTTGACACGAGCTCTGAGATGGGACCTCAGCCTCACAAGTGGCTTATAGGACGATTTTTCACAGTGTTTGGGGTATTGCAAAAAAACCCTCGCCTGCATGCAGTATAAAGGAAACTTATTGGGTTTGCAGATATATCCTGATTTCAATTCCTAGCCAGTTTCCCCCCTTGGGGATTTCCCCCTTGGGAAACACGTGAAAAGGGAGCTTTTAATTCTGCAATATCAATCGTTATTAGGCCCTCCCTGCACCTCAAAAAAATTTCCATACCCAAGAGGGTATTTCCCCCTAGATAATAGCGACTCAACGTGCTCAGACGTCGAGACGTGGTATTACGGGCTTCTTCTCGTACCACGCCAGCCTCAGTTAATCAATCCAAATCCCCCTAATCACGGCCAGATCCTACGGGAAAAGGGGAATATCTCGTCTTATGTAGGGCAGGAGGAGATTCTAGGTACATCGAGGGTCTCTGCCAGTTTCCCCAGGTCTCGTGTGAGCCCGGTGGGGGCGCCCCCTGATGTTCACGGCACGTTTTGTCCAGTCGAAGTTACGTAAGAAGGCGCTTTTCTGTCTTTGGACCTGCCCCCCCGCCATTAACTAGGGTGCCAGTTCCCCCTAGCTAATTATCCAAAAGTTTCCCCCACTTACGCCTATTTACCTATTTTAAAGGGGTCTTGGTTTACTCTATCTTTATTAAGATCCCTTATAAACCTAATATTAGTGTATTACCGAAAACCACCTACTCCCCCCTAAAGAGTAAATCAAAAAATTAAAAGTTTCCCCAACCGCCAACCAGAGAATCCCTTGCTTTTTTGGGGGGGTTTTAAAAGGGTCGCTGGGGTCGAGCCCAAAACGCCCCCATGTGGATCTGAGCTTTTGGGAACTTTTTGGCCAAAAAAATTTTCCCCAATCCTCCCGCCGGCAAATTTTGGCGTAAGTTAGATCAAGCTGCCTCCCGCAGGCCCCCCATGGGCCCTGGACTCGAGGCGTTCGAGGGTCGTGGGCCGCCAGCTCACTAAACCCTTGGGCTGATTTCTCATGCCCCGGTCCCCCCCGTGTGGCCTCGAGGGGCAAAACCCTTTTGTGGGTCTTATAGCCCTCGAACCGTTCATTCTCACTTTCCCCATTCCAACCCCCCAGCCTTGTCTGGGGGGGTTGGGACACTCCCACCCAAAGGCCAGTGTCCCCGGCGCCTGGATTTACCACACCAGGCCCCCTCACTTCATCATTTTTTTTCGCCTCGGGGTCGGCACCAAAAAAATTTTTCCCGCAAGGTTGTAAAGTAACCCCTGCCCACACCGGGTTCCTTTTGTCCGGATGTTCCCCTCTGTTGGGGCTCCTGTCATTTTCTTCTTTGATGGGGGGACCACGGGCCCCATAATAACCCAGCCCCTTGGAAGACTGCCCAAAATTGCGGGGAAGGGCCAAATTCTTCTTCCAAACAGCATTGATTGGGGGTGAGGCTTTTTGCTCGTAAATCCTTTTGTACGTAGGCAAGGGCCTTTATTAACTCTTCCCTCTATCTAAACTAACACTGCCCTCTTTTCACCCCAAAGTCACCCCCCTCCGTGAAAGCCCTTCCGAAGCCCCCTTTTGACTGTGCCCACCATGCGTTCATAGAATCCCCTTGCCAGGGTGCCCTGGGAGCATGAACCCCCATCGCACTTATTCTTTTCGGTGTTCTGTACTTCTCCGTTGTCCCTAAGTTTCCTGAAAATTTATCGGCCGCCCTAAAGTTGGGCCCTTGTCCGAGAAAATCAATCGCGGGCACGGAAATTTGGCAGAAAAACCCCTGAAAACCCTTCACAAAAGTCTCGTCGTCTTCTTCTCCCAACTCCAAATGCCCCTGAGGTGGCACAGGTAAACGGCAGACAATACTTTTGGGGCCCCCCCTTAACGTTCCGGGGTTTTCAATGTGATAGCCCCCGTTAGTTTTTTCCTACAGTCTCAAAGGGCCCCTGTCACTATGTACCCGCTCCTGGGCGCGGTGGGGGGACCTGGTAGGGAGGTCCTCCCATCGTACCCCCGGAGCCCGTGCAACTTTTTAGCCCCCTTTTGACGGCAGCTCGACCCTTCATCCCCAAATTCTGACGTGGCAGGGGAGGGTATCCCCAAAACCCCCCTGTAAGGCCCTTGAGGGGCCCTTTTGTATCAAAAGCTTGTCGCCCATCCCTCCTTCCCAGCGCAGGGGTGTTTTGGCCCCATAGCTGAGCTCAGAGTTTTGATTTTTCCCCCTGCATCTTATTAGCCCCGCATGTCTAGGAAAAATCCCAATGAGTGAACCCTTTGCTGTTCCCTGAGTCGTCATGTTGACACGCGCCTGAGCCATAACCTGCTGCGGGTCGAAAGTACTTCCGCACTCCTGGAAACCTCCCCCCTTTGGTTTCTGCCTTACCAAATATTCTCGGGGCCCCCACTGAGACAACGTCGCCCGGGCTTCTTGTCATGCAGCTTCCTCACGAATCGAATTACATTTCCGTGACTCCTTAAGTTTTCTCCACGAGGAGTAGGCCTGGGGTCAAAAAATTCAGTGTGGTTTCCCGCAAAAGTCTAGCTGCGATGTCCCCACAAATTTCTGCTCCGGCCGCAATCCCTTCCCCGGAAACCAGTCTGGGCCTTTAAAAACCGCTCGCTTTTACTCAACTTTCTGTGTGCCCCCCCCCCGGGGTTATGGTGGCTGGGTTTTGATCTGTAGGACATACAGAATTTTGATGTTGACTGTAGTTCCCGTATCCCCTTTCCCCCATTCCGAATGGGGAGCTTGACTGTCTTCGGGACCCACAAAAAGGCCACCTCCGGTCTGTCCTACTAGGGTTGTCACCCTCAGATTCTTAACCCTCCTCTATACTACCCAGTCTTGCTCCCCCAACATCGCCGTGAGCTCTAGTTTTGGGGTCGGCAATCCTTCAGGGGTGTCACCGGCGAATGGTGACCAGTTTTGATTGGGTCCCGGCCCCAAAAACGCTACTCCCCCTTAGGCCCTGGAGGAGGCATCACAGAAGCGTGCATTCATATCCCGCCCAGTGCACCCGATGGACCTGGGAAATGTGAACCGTGAAATTTCCCGCTGGTTTTGTTAACCAGATCCCACTCCTGGCGACTGTTTTTGGCAGTGGGTCGTCCCAACCTAGGTTCAGCCCCCAGGTCTGTTGTACTGCATCCCCCCTCAAATGGTGATGGGGTCAAAAAAACCCAAAAGGACAAAGGCAGTCTGCACTTTGCTCAGCAAAGACCCCCTGGTCAGCTTCCCTTCCCCACAGGCTTCCCTTTACCTAAGTCTGTCCCCCTTGTTTCCCACTCTAGTCCCAACACCGATTTTTCCTCAGGCACTGAGTAGCCTTATAGTCTGTTCCCATGCCCCGAAAAGTTGGGATTTTTTGTCCCCCATTCTCCAGGCATGTTAGCTGAGGCATCCCTGATTAGACTCCGGTAAATATCCATCAACGCCTTTCTTGAGGTGGTCCCCTGCATGTTGTCTACATAAATGGGGTCCCCTAATTCTTTAAGCGGGCTTTTAAACAGTTCACAAGGTGGAGTCTATGGTGCTGAAATGGAAGGTGAACTAGGGGCACCAAACAACACTCCCCTGAATCTATAGGTTTCATCCCCTTGTTTGGGGCTTCCCCCTGTTAGCCACCCCAAAAACCCTGTTAGTCCCTATCCTGTGGTGCAACCCAATAGTGGGAAAGGCTTTGTAATGTCTGCCGCATAGGCTACTGTTCCGCCCAAATCTCAACAACCCCATCTGAAAATTTTCTGCGTCGGGGGGGGCCCCTGTGACAGACAGTCGTTCAACGATGGCTTCGGGGCTCCCCTGCGAGCTGCAGTTAAAGTACTCTGATGGGGTGGTTACCGACCCCTTTGGTGACTCCCATGGGGGAAAGAAAAAAGGGTTTTTCCCCCGGGTGGCATTGGGACTTTCCGTGAACCCAAGGCCAGCTGTTCCTTAAAAATCATCATTTTTCCCCCACCAGTTTCCTGGTCGGGCCTGTTCCCAATGAATTCAACGCCACGTGCCCCTGAAATTAGGGGGCGCGTTGGGGGGCCCGGTTTCCATGGGAGTCCACCCAATACTCCCCGTCCCTGAATGCAAGGGTTCAATAACTCGTTAGTCTCTTCGTGTTCGGGGGGCGGCGGGTCACCTTTAATCCCTATACACCAGGTCCCAATTTAGGGGACCGGCCACTGTCGGATTGCCAATTGCCCCTCGACGGGCTTGTGACACAATCCCATCCCCAGTACGGGCCTCAGCGCTGTAATCCAGAGCCCTCCTTTCCCGGGGTCGCGGGGAAGTGAGTGGTATTCGCCTCCTACGATGTACCCCGCTGGGTCCTGTACAGGCCCACACCTTCCTTGATAACCCTTTGTAGACACGAACTCGTTAGGTAATCCCCCCCCTCCCAATACCCTACATTACTAACATTGTCTGTGCAATGTCTGTTCTGGGTTGCTTCACACCCCAAACCCCCCAAAAAGTTTTTTACTGCTTTAGCCGTCCCCCGTGGGAATGTATTGGGGAGCCTCTTTACCATCAAGGCTGAAATTTCCCCTCGAGCCCGGCTAACCCGACCGTCACATTGACTACGGTAAGACCTGCGTGGGGGCTCCCCCCCAAAAACCCTTTCCCCCTTCATGTCAACTTTTCCAACTGTCTAGCTCACCTGTGGCAGACTCTCCCATGAAGGATCTCTGTGCCCCACTGTCGAAGAACAAAAGGGTTGTTTCAGACTTCTTCCCCTTCGCGACCACCGCCTTATGGTGGGCAAAGGCCCCCGGCCTTGAAATGCTCCCAAACAAATTTTCGGGGCGTACTACCAATCATCGTTACTTTTTGACTTGTTCTTGCTCTCCCCCTTTCTTGCGGTTTCCTCTTAATTTTCTAAACCCCTTTATTAGGCACAGTGCACTGGGGTGCTTTCCCTTCCGGCAGCCCCGGGCACTCCCCGAGCATGGTTTTGGGCCCTGGCAAAATGTTTTCCAAAAACCCTTTAAAAAAGTCTCAACTCTCTTAGCGTTGAACCCCTTTTTTTATGGTGGTGAAGTTGAACCCCTTGAATAGCGTGTTCTTTATCCAAAACCCACCTCTCTACTGGCCCCCTTTGTGGGTTCTCCCTTGGCCCGTGGGTGGGGGTTCGCCCTGGGATAATACGTGCCCATTTAGTGGGAGGTGGTTTTGGGCTATCTTCGAATGTCTGGGGAATCGACCGACTTTCCCTTTTAGGTATTTTCCCCCGACCTATGCTCGGTGAGTATGGATCCCCTAACCCTTTAACAAATTTTGGGCTATCGTGAACCTATTCGTCCGATGTTTTAAATGTACCCATGCCTGGTTAGCCCAGTTTCCTCTGAATACCTGTAAGGTCCCTTTTTTAAACATTCTCATCAGGCAAATCTCGAAACTTTTGGACAAGCTCATAACCCCAATACGGAACTTCTTGACTTTGCGGGCGCGGCAGCCTCTAAACCCCAAAAAACCCCCATAAGTTTGCTCCTTTATCTCCCCGTGTGCCAAACATGTTTCTAATTGGTCTTTGGCTGTTGGTAATTAGGTCAGTAAACGGGTAGTGCCGGGGCCCGATCTAAAGGGTTTTCCCCGAGCTGGACCGCAAATACTGCAAATTGACGGCATCTGACAATTTTATTCTGTCTCTATCTGGGCTCTAAATGTCCCAAAACCAAAATACTTGTTAAGGTTCCGTCAAAACGTTGGGGAATTCAGTGGGGCAACTTGGGCAACTATTACAGGTGTGTGTTGTTTGGGTACCTGCGGTGTTCAAACCTCCTGGGGAAACTGGCCTTTAATGTATTAAATTTCTTTGACATATTATTCTGTGACAATCTACTCTTCCCTTTTGAAACGTCCATTTGGGGCCCGCTGAAGACTTCCTGGGTTCCTCCCTCTGCCTGTAGCTTTGTGAGAAGCTTTTATGTTCCCCCCCTTTTCCCCAAACTTTAACAGTTTTTGCAAATCTCGCAGTCTACATTACTGCGTTGGGAAAGTAGCCTTTCACTGTTACGGTTTGTTCAGATGCCCTTTGTATGCTGCTACTGATCGTTTTAATTTTGTTAGCACTGAACCGACTTCCTGAACCCCCATCTGCCTTGTCGAAGTTTAAAAGGGATGTGACACTTTGTACTTTACCCCGTCCACCCCCAGCACGTCCGGTGTTAGGGAAGAATGAAAGAGTCTTAAAGGGTTCTCAAAAGCTTAACAATTCCCCTTTTTTTATATTGACTTACTATGAATCAAAAAAGTACATGTTAGCTCTCAAATCCCCAAACAAAATTGTTCGAGTGAAAGCTTAACTAGCACTTAACTGTACAATGCCCGCAAATAATTACGGGCTTAACTAGTCTCAGGTATAATTCACAAATCCCCCATTAAATGAATCAAAGACAATGAAAATCCACATAATAGGGCATATCAAATTAAAATCACTTGGTTAACACAAGCAAATTCAACAAATTTAACTTGTGAAACTAAAAAAAATAAAGAGAACAGGTTGGCCTAAAAGTGCCCGTTATTGTTTGCGTGGTGGTTGGATAAGGTAAAACCTAACTAGCTAGTGTGCTATAACTTAAACCTGGCTTTATAAAACCCGAAAAAATAAATGGTTAAATCTGTCTAGTACTAAACCTTTTGTAAATATTGCACAAGCCCAGCCAAAGTGGCTACCTTGCAAATCCACGTAAGAATTTCACACAAGTCTCCCACTTGGATTACTTTTAATCACTGTAAATAATTAAATTCACAAGCTTTTTCTGCCTACCTGGGCCCGCCTGTAAATTCTGCAAATAACAAATTCTGTGTATAGTCAGCTTGGGGCCCGCCCCTGGTAACTTTGACCTAGGTGTGCTAACTTAAACCCAACTTTTTTAAAAGGTTCCTAACTGTGGCCTAGCTATGATAGTTAAACCCAGCTATTCCCATCCGGGGTTTTTGAAGGACCCCCTTTTGTGAAAAATTTGTCTGGCTGCTCCAAGTGAGTCGCCAAACCCCGGCAAACTCGTTACACCCAGCTTGAATGGGTACTCAGCCCACAAGTGGCTTATAGGACAGATTTTTCACGATGTTGGTATTTCAAGAAAAATCGCCCTGCATGCACGTATAAAAGGCTAACTTACTTTGGGTTGCAGCAATATCCTGATCTTTAAATTCCTAAACCTAGCTTTACCCCCTTGGACTTCCCTTTGGGGCCCGTGCAAAAACCCGGGAGCATTTAAATTCCCGCAATATTCAAACGTTATTGGTCCCTGCCCGCCCCGAAATTTCCATATCCCAAAAGGGTTGTTCCCCCAGTAAAACATGCAACTCAGGTAGTTCAGACGACTCTGAGACGTGGTACTTACTGGGGCATACTCTCTCTGTGCACGCCCACCCTCGTTAATCAATCCAAATCTCTAAATCATGGCCGATCCTAGGAAAGGGTGAAAATCTGCTTACTGTATGGGGTGATGGAGGAGATATCTACGGTCATCGAGGTGTCTCTGCCAGATTTCCCCAGTCTCAGATGTGAAGACACGTGGGGGGCCGCCTGATGTTCACGGCACGTCTTGTCCCTGAAGTCTATCGTAAAAGGACGCTATTCTGTCTTTGTGACTGCGCCCCCCATTCAAGCTAGGGGTGGGCCGTCTCCCCCGCAAATTACCCAAGTTTGCCTACATTACGGGCCCATTCCTACCCATGTTAAGGGTTTGTCTACCCATTATTATCTACAGATGCCTTAGTAAACCTAAAATTGTGTATTACCCTAAACCCACCTACTCCTTCCCTGAAGAGTAAATCTTAAATTTAAAAAAGCTTACCCAACCCCCAACCAGAGAATCCTTGCTTTTTTGGGAGGGTTTTAAGGTCCCCTCGGCTCAGAGACCAACGCTCTTCTGGGTCTGAGCTGTGGAAATATTTGGACCAAAAAAATTTTCCCCCAATATAGGGGCCACTGTAGTTAAACCCCTATACATATGTATACTCAATGTTACGGAGCTTTTTTTCCCCTGAATGAAAAAATTTTAATTATTTTTATTTTTTTTTCCCCACGGGACCAGGCCTATGATCCCCTTGCAGTAAACTTGCCCATGTAGGACACTAATTCTCCTTTTTTTACTCGTATATAAGTTTTCCCCCCAAATTTGGTTTCCGGGGCCCGAGGGGTGTATCGTAAGGATTGATGAAAAAATTAAAATTTTTGCATAAGAGGACCGGAAAAAACCCAGAAAAAACCCGGGGCCAACGAGGCCCCGACACGCTGACGTTTTGGAGAGCCTCTCAAAATTCAAGTAATAAATATAATCTGAAGAAATCAGACTGGTTATTGAGTGCCATGGTACAGAATAAATTAAGCTGTAAAACATTTGAATGGATCTCGAACAAATATCACAAGGGTTATTTTGGTCTGGAGGAAATAAGACTAGGTCTACAAGATTTAATTGTGCAGTTGCAGACCAGCCAACCAACTCGTTTTAAAGATGCAACACATAATAACTCTGAGGTATCTGTCAAGTTTCACAAAGGGAAAAATTATCCCAATGGTAACAATCAAAATTCATTTCCTAAAAATAGCTGCATAGGTGCATATCAAGTAGCAGGAATCAGAAATAATGATTCTTCACAAGGTAAGAAGAATAAGTACCCTCCTAAGAGTAGCCCAGTTAATAAGAAACCAGTCAAAGAAAAGAGAGATTGTCTCTTTTGCAAGGGTACTCATTTTTCTAAGAATTGCAATGCATACAATTCATGGAATGATAAAGTTGAAAGATTGGAAGAACTTGACAGATGTATCAGGTGTTTAGGTAATCACAATGTAAAGGATTGTCATGCTAAATTTTAACAACTGTTATCAATGTCACAAAGGAAGACACCATATAGTTATGTGTAAAGGTCTATATGATAATGTTGATAATAATGATAATGTTGACAGTCCTGACACAACAGTGGCTAATGTAAAAATTGCTGCTAATGTTAATAATGATGGTTTTGCTGAAGTAGCCTTACCTGTGTTACAGGTAAAAATTGATGATAAAAGGCATAAATAAAAAAATGTAAATGCATTATTGGACCAGGGATCCCAGCGTACTTTCATAAAACGTAAATGTCTTGATGGTCTGAAAGTACAGATGGGAGATCCCACAACTTTAAAATTATCTGGTTTTCTCTCGGATAAAAGGTCTCAATTGTATGACACTGTTTATGTAACTGTCAGGTTGGGCAATGAGAAAAAACGGGTTAATGCCATAATTGTAGATAGACTTCCAGAGAAAATATCTACAGTAGGGCTTAGTAAAGCTACAGAAAGACTCTCACATAATGTAAATTTAGCGCCTTCAGGTGTAAGTGATGATTCTGTAGGCCCAATAAATGTTTTGATAGGTAGTGACTATTATGCCTCCTTTGTAAAGGGTAAGTAAGTAAGTAAGTAAATTTATTCAGGTATACACAATACAGTTACATAGAATTATCATACATAGCAGCATATGTGTAGAGAACTATGTATGATAATTCTATGTAACTGTATTGTGTATACCTGAATAAATTTACTTACTTACTTACTTACCCTTTACAAAGGTGGTGTCACCCTTTTGAAGACTGCAGGAGGCCATGTAATGTATGGTAGGATTCCTCATAATAATAATGCATGACTAGAGGAAACTACAAATACCATAACTGTGTGTCTTACTCATGAAATCGTACTCCAGTATAATTCTTCCATAGAGGATGGTGTTGAGCCAGTGCATAAATTGTGGGAATTAGACAGCATTGGAATAAATGTAAATGAAGAAAGTCCAGACGATTCTTTTACTCAAGAACAGTACCTGAGAGATGTAAAATTTGAATCTGGACAATACTGGGTACGACTTCCATGGAGACTGAACCATCCAGAATTGCCCACTAATTATAGAATGGCATATGGACAGTTAAAGGCTCACTACCGCGAACTGAGTAAGACACCAGAATTGTTAACTGCCTATAATGATATAATTGCTGAGCAGTTAATTAATAAATTTATAGAAGAGGTACCTCCTGAGCAAGCCAAAATTTATGGTCACTATTTGCCACAACATGGGTGAAAAGGATTCAAGCCCACCCCTTTTAGGTTTGTTTTTAAATTGTAGTGCCAGAGTAACAAAAATGTACCTGTTTAAATGACTTTTGATGAAGGGGCCCGTCGTTGAGGGAAAAAAATTGGGAGATATCTTATTAATTTAGGGTGAAAAATTTATCCCTTTTAGGTAGGGTTTTTAAAGCTTTCTTAAGAGGGGGGTTTACAAGGGGCTGACCGGGATTGTACCCGCTTTTTAGGGCCCTGAAAATCCTATGACCCACTTGCCCTCAAAAAACTTTCGCTTTAGGAGCGTATTATTTGTGCTAAACCAGTCCTTTCCCCTATTTCAAGCAACGATAAATGCACACCTTAAACAATGAGAAGCCCTTGAGAAGAAATGAGCAAAAAATTTTTATGTGGAAATTTTCCGGGGTGTGCGTCAATGAAGAGGAACTGTTAATGACTTATGGAGGGCTAATAAAAAACCCCCCCAAGCGCAAATTCCCTCTGAGAGAATGGTTTAGAAATTCACCCAAATTAAGGACAAAATAAAAAAGATTCCCTGGAGTGAAGTCCAAAATGTGAAAATGTTTTGGGTTTAATTTGGGGATACTGAGAGAGATTTGTTAATGTTAAACCTAATAATTTAATACCCCCAAATAAATTAACAAAGAGGTTTTGCTTGCGAAGTTTCCCAAAAGTTTTGATCCACTAGGTTTTGTGTCACCCCTTACTATAAAGGAAAATTATTAATACAGGAAGCTGGAAACTTAAATGTGCTTGGGAGAAACTCTCCCTGAGGAATTCATTAACAGGTGGGAGAATTAATGGTGATTAGAGAAAATTCCCAAATTTGGAGTTCCCATGCCGGGGGCCAACCCAAAAATTGGAAAATGTACTCCACTTTTTTGTGATGCTTAAAAATTTGGGATACGGGAGCAGTTGCTTACCTTAAATGTAAAAATGTTATTTCTCTTGTTAGTCAAGGCTAAAGTGTCCCCAAATTAAACACTCCCTTTACCTCATTTGGGAAAAATTTAAAAAAGCCATTTATGTAGATGTAAATTTTAGCTAATTATATAAGAAAAAAGTTAGGAGAAAATATTAGCACCTAAAATTTTGGTCTGAAAAGAGATCCTTACAATGAATTCGAAAATGGAACAGTAAAATTGTGTATACAAAACGGGCCCTAAAAATTAATCGATGCAAAGAGTAAATTTTTTGGGTGCATTTTTAACATTTAATAATACCTGGTGAGGAGAATCCAGCGATTTCTTGTCTCGGGGTTTCCCATGCTAAATTTGTAAATGCTGTATCGGTTTAAGGCCCGAGCGGGTTTGGGGAAATAAAGTAATTGGCCCTGTAAAAAAGGCGTTTTTTGTCCTGTTGAAATTAAAGTGACCACCGCTCCAATTTTTTGTCCCCCTTTTAGCCATTGATATAAATGGGTGTTTTTCTTTACCCCAAACTAATCAATGAAACTAAGTTGGTGTTTAAATTTCTAAACAAATGAAAATTTTATTTAAGTTTTCAATCCCCTTTTTAAAATTTGGGTAAAAAGGGGACAGGAGGAAACTATGGAAATGAGATTAAATTTTGTGGAAAAAAAAAATTGTGAAAGGTTCTTTTAAAAGAGAAAATTTGGGGGTGTATTTTGAGAAAATGTAAATTAGGTGCGAGGAGTTTCAAAATGTGAATTGGGGGGATTATGCTAAACACCCTATCTTACTGCCCAAAACCATCACTAACAAATTAAATTGTTTTAAATGCCCCTAAAAATGTAAAACATGGTGGGGTACAAGATGCCTTAAATTGTATTAGGGAAACTTTCTGGATTCCACAAGGACGGCAAAGTGTAAAAAGGGTGATTAAATCTTGTGTAATATGTCGCCGTGTGAATGCCAGATCCTATATGTACCCAGGTCCTCCACCATTGCCAAAGGAGCGTGTACAATTAGTGAAACCATTTGATGTAACAGGTGTAGACTATAGTGGTCCAATAATTTTAACAGGTACTTCAGAAGGTGTTCCACTGAAAGTGTATGTTTGTTTGTTCACCTGTACTGCTACTAGGGCAGTTCATTTAGAAGTGGCACAGGACTTGTCTGCAGAACAGTTTATACAGCTATTTCGAAAATTTGCAGCTAGGAGATCCTGTCCGAGGTTGATGATTTCGGATAATGCCACAAATTTTGTAGCAGGTGTTCAACATTTAATAGAGTTAAATAATAGTAACGATGTTCAATCTCTGTTAACCCAGCGAGGGTGTACCACTTGGCAGGGGGGGGAGAGGCTGTACGAAAGACTTATAGGCACAGTGAAGCGGTGTCTCCGTAAAGTACTACACGGGAAGAAAATGAATTTGGAAGAATTCCGTGCAGTGTTAGTGGAGGCGGAAAATCAGATAAATAATAGGCCTCTCTCGTACATGAGTGATACACCTGATACAGATGTATTAACACCTTCTCACCTAATATGTGGAAGGAAATTGGAAGCTGCCCCTGTCTATAGAGATAATCTGGAAGAAAGTGATGAAGATTACAATGATGTGGCAGTGTTGTGTGATAAATTTAAAATGTTAAATAAAGTAATTGATCATTGGTCTAATGTGTGGCGTAAGGAATATCTGCTTGCACTACGTGAACACTTTTATGGTGCGACAGAGGCATTAAATCGACAGAACATTCAACCAGGTGACATTGTGTTGATTGATACTGAACAACATCGAACATTGTGGCCTCTGGGCAATGTATTGACATTGTACCCAGATGCACAAGGTGTTGTCAGGAATGTCAAAGTGTTGTGTCGTGGCCAGGAAAGTTTACGCACAATTAATAAATTGATTCCCTTGGAATTAGGTGTTCAATCAAATGTAAATGAAAATCTGAGGGAAAGTGACACGAGTGATATGGAAGATAACGCTGACCAAGTGATGCCGGAAGATGAAATCGTAGTAAGACCTACTAGGAGAACAACCACTCAAGCCAGAACCGGCTGGAATCGTCTCCTAAAGGAAGGAGTAATTTGAGTCGTTTAGCAATGAACTCCAGCCGGCCGCAGTGTGGAAAATACTGTTTACCTGGAGTTTACATGGAGAGAGTTCCGGAGGTCAATGCCCCCGCGGCCCGGTCTGTGACCAGGCCTCCTGGTGGATCAGAGCCTGATCAACCAGGCTGTTACTGTTGGCTGCACGCAAACCAACATATGAGCCACAGCCCGGCTGGTCAGGAACCGACTTTAGGTGCTTGTCCAGTGCCAGCTTGAAGACTGCCAGGAGTCTGTTGGTAATCCTTCTTATGTATGCTGGGAGGCAGTTGAACAGTCTTGGGCCCCTGACACTTATTGTATGGTCTCTTTAACGTGTTAGTGACACCTCTGCTTTTCATTGGGGGGATGTTGCATCGTCTGCCAAGTCTTTTGCTTTCGTAGTGAGTGATTTTCGTGTGCAAGTTCAGTACTAGTCGCTCTAGGGTATCTAGGATATGTTTTCCAGAAATACAGTAATTTATAGGTAAATAGATGGCCTATATTGTATTTAATAAATTATGTTATCGAAAATGGGAACCTGTGCCTGCACAGACGACACTGGCCATTGTTGTTTGTTTTGAATTGAGAGTAACAGGCATTTGTTAATAATATGAAGAATTTTTGTGCTCTAGAGGTAAAATTGGGTTGACACCTCTCAAATAGGAGGCAAAATTGTTGGATGTGCATTCCTGCATAACTTGAGATATCAGGCGACTGGACAAGACAGCTCCAGGAACCTCAGATAAGCTATTTAGATTTATGTTATAATTCTGGCAAGTGTTTTCATAAATTTAGTTAGTGAGGTTTTCTGAGTATGATACACCTTAATCTCCAGTCAAATTGGTGAGTGATATTAAGATATTCTCTTTCTGTTATGTATATGTGTATATATATAATCATTTATTATTTTTAATATACAGTCCACAAATTTATATATTTATCAACATTCCTGGTGATACATATTTTATTTGTAATTAATGGGTCCAGAGCAACTTGTGGATATGACAGTGGTAAGTATCGAAGGGTGACATTTTTTGCGACCTAGGTGTCCCAAATTCCTACTTGTCTAACTGATAAATAATAATTATCTTTGTTCATTTACTGTTATGTACATAATGATACATTCAGATAAATGTAATTTTCCACATATGTTGCCCCCTCTAGAAACACATCCTGAAGTCTCCCCATCAACCTTTTATTCACAGATACACTGTATGACCCTTGTGGTTTAGCGCTTAGTTTTGATTATAATGTTCGCCAATACATAATCCAATAGACTATTTTTGTTATGCCCTATATCATATCCTGCATACTTATTTATCTTTTTAATTAAAATATGTTGCCAAACCTATTTCTATTCAAATTCAATCAAAGCCCCCCCCCCCATTATCATTTACCCTGGCACCCCAAACTTGCTACTTCTTTCACTGGATTCTTGCCCTCTAAATATTGCTTATTTATGTTTAACTGATCTCGAGAGATTTGCCAGTTTGTCCCAAATAAAAGCTATGTCAACTTCCCATGGGATGGGAGTATACACAGCCGACAGATTTCTTGGGAGAAT
Organism: Cherax quadricarinatus; assembly: GCF_026875155.1. Lineage (NCBI taxonomy): Eukaryota > Metazoa > Arthropoda > Malacostraca > Decapoda > Parastacidae > Cherax > Cherax quadricarinatus. The sequence continues at coordinate 25,727 of NW_026508152.1, forward strand.
TTTTAATTAATTTATTTCACGATATTATCATATTTAAAGACAACTAACATTAAAGTAAGGTGGCCCGGTGGCCTGGTGGCTAAAGCTCCCGCTTCACACACGGAGGGCCCGGGTTCGATTCCCGGCGGGTGGAAACATTCGACACGTTTCCTTACACCTGTTCACCTAGCAGCAAATAGGTACCTGGGTGTTAGTCGACTGGTGTGGGTCGCATCCTGGGGGACAAGATTAAGGACCCCAATGGAAATAAGTTAGACAGTCCTCGATGACGCACTGACTTTCTTGGGTTATCCTGGGTGGCTAACCCTCCGGGGTTAAAAATCCGAACGAAATCTTATCTTATCTTAAGAGCTTGTGGGAGGAAAGGGAGACTTTTATTATATGGTAAAACTAACAAATTTCCAAGCTTATACTCAGTATTAGGCTCTGTCCTGAAGAATTTTTTTTTAGCTTTATGAAAAGCTTTATCGATAAATATTATAGATATTGCAAAATAATAGCAATTATAGATTTTTCTAATCCTCCCACCATAGAATTAAGGGCCACAAATCCTCAGGGCTCTCAAAAAAAGAAAAGTTAAAAATACTAATGTTTGGAGATTCGAAAATTAATGTATGTTTGAACATACGTTAGTAGGCTTGTGATAAACATACTACAAGACATCCCATCTATAAATATGTTAAACAACCATGGTAACATCACGCATCACTAGATACTCCAGATACTACACAGTAAACAGGTAAACAATATGCAAAATATCCACAGTGCAATAAGATAAGAGTGAAGCTCTTAGCGATTGATGTTTGTTATCTTAGGGGAAACCCCTTCCAGCCTCTTCTGACCCTTGGAAATACTAAAATTTGGATTATTATTATTATGAACATGGGGAGCGCTAAACCCGTAGGGGTTATACAGCGCCTGTGGTGGGAGGAGGGAATGGAAGGTATTCAGACTCAGTTCAGGGAACTGGCTCTAAAATTTGGAATGGAGTCAGTGAGTGCTGATTCTATCATTTTTCTTTACTAGTAGATTTATTTTATTTTATGTGCGATGGCTGCTTCTTTCAGTTGATAATTTTTGTTATGTGATTCAATACAGCTAAGCTTTCCTGTGCATATCTGATGTTCATTTTGTGTTTAATGACTTGTTTGCAGATCTCTTCTTGTCTTGCCTATGTACTTTCATTCACAGTCGTTGCAGGTATTTAGTAGACTTCTGGCATGATTGACAATACTGGATTCTTGTGCTTCTTGGAGTTGTTGCTCATCATTATAGATCTTTGTTTTTAGAGTGAATGACTTGCAGTAGTAGTATCCTAGTTTGAGGAATTAAGTCTTAATATATCTGAACCAAGGCGTTTTTTTTTTTTAATTTTTGGCTTGATGGTGAGGAATGTGGTCTCTTAGAACTTCATATAAAGGCTGCCAAACACTAGTGTTATAAACGACTATCCCTAGAGGCGTCGCTAGAGTTGGTGTCACCCGGGGCAGCATCTTTGGTGTCACCCGGGGCAGCATCTTTGGTGTCACCCGGGGCAGCATCTTTGGGGTCACCCGGGCAGCATCTTTGGTGTCACCCGGGGGGCATCTTTGGTGTCACCCGGGGCAGCATCTTTGGTGTCACCCGGGCAGCATCTTTGGTGTCACCGGGGGAGCCTTTGGTGTCACCCGGGGCAGCATCTTTGGTGTCACCCGGGGCAGCATCTTTGGTGTCACCCGGGGCAGCATCTTTGGTGTCACCCGGGGCAGCATCTTTGGTGTCACCCGGGGCAGCA
>NW_026508152.1:32500-42160 GCF_026875155.1 Cherax quadricarinatus
GCCTCCCTCACCTCATCCCTTTCTAGTTTCTCTCACCTCCTCCCTTCATAGCCTTCCTTACCTTCTCCCACTCTAGCATTCCTCACCTACCCCTCCTTCACCTTCCTTCCTAGCCTCCCTCACCTTCCTAGCTTCCCTCACCTTCCTAGCCTCACCTCCCTTCCTAGCCTCCCTCACCTCCTCTCTTCCTAGCCTCTCACACTTCCCTCACCTCTTCCCTCCCTAGCCTCCCTCACCTCCCTGCACACTTCCTGGCCAATGTTTAGTAACATAACAGCAACACTCCTGTTCGTCCTGGGTGGCGAGCTCCTCCCCCATTTCTCCCTCTCCCTCTCCCTCGAAGCTGGATATTTTGGATGAAAAATTGAGTTTGCGTGGAAGAGATGTGGGTTGTGAAGCCAGGCTTGGGTTAGAGGTAACGTGTGCGTGTACTCCTTTACTTGCACTCACCTATTTGTGGTTGCAAGGGTCGATTCACAGCTCCTGGCCCCGCCTCTTCGCTGGTCGCTACTAGGTCCTCTCTCTGCTTCCTGAGTTTTGTCATACCTCGTCTTAAAGCTATGTATGGGTCCTGCCTCCACTACATCACTTGCTAGGCTATTCCACTTCCTGACGACTCCATGACTGAAGAAATACTTCCTAACATCTCTGTGACTCGTCTGAGTCGTCAGCTTCCAATTGTGACCCCTTGTTTCTGTGTCCCCTCTCTGGAACATCGTGTGTGTGTGTGTGTGTGTGTGTGTGTGTGTATGTGAGTACTCGCCTAATTGTGGTTGCAGGGGTCGAGACTCAGCTCCGTGTGTTTGTGTGTGTTATGGTTTGGTGCGTTATCATTGGTTTTGTTCAGCCCGTTTAGGAGGATTTGATGCTGCTGAAACTCTTGATCCAAGGTACTGGAGATACTCCTCGTCTTTAATGAAGCCAGGAATGCTTCCAGGCTCCAGATGTTGTGTGACACCAGGATAAGCCAGGCCACCTGCTAGGCTCCAGGTGTTGTGTAAACCTGGGTAAGCCAAGTCACCTGCCAGGCTCCAGGTGCTGTGTGACACCTGGATAAACCTGGTCATCACCTGTTAGTTTAATATGTTTATTATGCACCCCATACCCATCCTGTGGGCGGTAGTCAAAAGATTACAGTCATCACCTGCCAGGCTCCAGGTGTTGCGTGACACCTGGATAAGCCAGATCATCTGCCAGGCTCCAGGTGTTATGTGACACCTGGGTTAGCCAAGTCACCTGCCAGTCTCCAGCTGTTGTGTAACATCTATGTCGCGATCTTCAAGCAATATAATATGAGATTCAGTGAGAAGCAGACTCGAGGCTTAACGTCTCTTTTTGTAAAATAATAATAATAATCTTTACTCCCACTAGCAATGGTTCAACTTAAGTATCTATTTTTTAATAAATTGCTGAATACCTTCAATATATTATCTAAACTACGAATTCTTATTCACATGTACTGCGTGTGTCTCATTGTCTAGTAATTATAAGTTAGTTTTAAGGATGCCCGAAATGCTTTGAATAACAAGGGACCTAAAAAGTTGTTTATACATGTGAAAAACCATATTTGTATACTCTACAACACTTTATAGAAATAAAACATACATCGCAAAACAAGTTTTCACAGGGACAACGTTCCTCTAGAGTCTAGACCCTGCCCCATCATTCCCCTTTTTTACCCTGCTTCCCCTTCCTCCCTCCACCCTTTCCCCGTGCAGGGAAGTAACAGCAGCAGGAGCAGCAGCCAGCTGGATTACAGCGGCTCAAACAATGCACACAAACGGTGAGAGAAATAAACTTGGGCAGATGTGTGGTGGGTGGTCGCTGGCTGTTTGTTTGTGTATGTAGCGACCTTCCTCATGTTAGAACTCCGACCTGCAAACTCCTTCATTCCTGTCCCCTTCCCTACCACCACCACCACTCTGGCTTCACTCCTTTCTCACAAACATCAATGCGCTTCCACCACCATAACTTTTTTTAAGTAAATAAGTAAGTTTATGTAGGTATAAACAAATACAGTTACATAGATAATCATACATAGCAGCATATGTGTAAAGTACCTAGGATAACCCTAAAAAGTCAGACAGCGACTTATTTCCATTGGGGTCATTTTACCTTATTATAATATAAAGGAGATAACATCTTATTATCATACGATTAAGACTATCTACTACACGAGGGTCATTAAGACTACTACATGAGGGTCATTAAGATTACTACATGAGGGTTATTAAGACTACAATACGAGGGTCATTACTAGGAATAAGGTAAAATTACACCGTCAATATGCCATTATCACCATTATCATCCCAACCTTCAATGCACTGCAACAACTACCATGGCTTCTTTCATTCCTTCCTACTATCAACATATCATTATCACCGGCTCCAGGCGGACATCAACCAAATCTTTCAGTGGGCTGCAGAAAACAATATGAAGTTCAACGATGAGAAATTTCAATTACTCAGATATGGTAAACATGAGGAAATTAAATCTTCATCAGAGTACAAAACAAATTCTGGCCACAAAATAGAGCGAAACACCAACGTCAAAGACCTGGGAGTGATTATGTCGGAGGATTTCACCTTCAAGGACCATAACATTGTATCAATCGCATCTGCTAGAAAAATGACAGGATGGATAATGAGAACCTTCAAAACTAGGGAGGCCAAGCCCATGATGACACTCTTCAGGTCACTTGTTCTATCTAGGCTGGAATATTGCTGCACACTAACAGCACCTTTCAAGGCAGGTGAAATTGCCGACCTAGAAAATGTACAGAGAACTTTCACAGCGCGCATAACGGAGATAAAACACCTCAATTACTGGGAGCGCTTGAGGTTCCTAAACCTGTATTCCCTGGAACGCAGGAGGGAGAGATACATGATTATATACACCTGGAAAATCCTAGAGGGACTAGTACCGAACTTGCACACGAAAATCACTCACTACGAAAGCAAAAGACTTGGCAGACGATGCACCATCCCCCCAATGAAAAGCAGGGGTGTCACTAGCACGTTAAGAGACCATACAATAAGTGTCAGGGGCCCGAGACTGTTCAACTGCCTCCCAGCACACGTAAGGGGGATTACCAACAGACCCCTGGCAGTCTTCAAGCTGGCACTGGACAAGCACCTAAAGTCAGTTCCTGATCAGCCGGGCTGTGGCTCGTACGTTGGTTTGCGTGCAGCCAGCAGCAACAGCCTGGTTGATCAGGCTCTGATCCACCAGGAGGCCTGGTCACAGACCGGGCCGCGGGGGCATTGACCCCCGGAACTCTCTCCAGGTAATCTCCAGGCTATAGTTATCTGTTTACAATAATGTTTTATCACTGATTTCATCATTGCTTAGTTAATCTTAAGTTAATTTTAAACCAGCCCGTAATGCTATGCATATAAATGGCTTTGGCATGCTGCTCTTACCTGTATTTTTTTGTACCTCTGTATGTATGCTAAAATTACTAAATAAATAAATAAATAAATAAATCCTAGAAGTTCACCAACGTAGATGAGGGAGGAGAGAAGACATGGTAGTTTACCTGGAGTTTACCTGGAGAGAGTTCCGGGGGTCAACGCCCCCGCGGCCCGGTCTGTGACCAGGCCTCCTGGTGGATCAGAGCCTGATCAACCAGGCTGTTGCTGCTGGCTGCACGCAAACCAACGTATGAGCCACAGCCCGGCTGATCAGGAACTGACTTTAGGTGCTTGTCCAGTGCCAGCTTGAAGACTGCCAGGGGTCTGTTGGTAATCCCCCTTATGTGTGCTGGGAGGCAGTTGAACAGTCTCGGGCCCCTGACACTTATTGTATGGTCTCTTAACGTGCTAGTGACACCCCTGCTTTTCATTGGGGGGATGGTGCATCGTCTGCCAAGTCTTTTGCTTTCGTAGTGAGTGATTTTCGTGTGCAAGTTCGGTACTAGTCCCTCTAGGATTTTCCAGGTGTATATAATCATGTATCTCTCCCTCCTGCGTTCCAGGGAATACAGGTTTAGGAACCTCAAGCGCTCCCAATAATTGAGGTGTTTTATCTCTGTTATGCGCGCCGTGAAAGTTCTCTGTACATTTTCTAGGTCGGCAATTTCACCTGCCTTGAAGGTGCTGTTAGTGTTGCAGCAATATTCCAGCCTAGATAGAACAAGTGACCTGAAGAGTGTCATCATGGGCTTGGCCCTCCCTAGTTTTAAAGGTTCTCATTATCCATCCTGTCATTTTTCTAGCAGATGCGATTGATACAATGTTATGGTCCTTAAAGGGTGAGATCCCCCGACATGATCACTCCCAGGTCTTTGACGTTGGTGTTTCGCTCTATTTTGTGGCCAGAATTTTTTTGTATTGATAAAGGGATTTAATTTCCTCATGTTTACCATATCTGAGTAATTGAAATTTCTCATCGTTGAACTTCATTTTGGTTTTCTGCAGCCCACTGAAGATTTGGTTGATGTCCGCCTGGAGCTTTGCAGTGTCTGCAATGGAAGACACTGTCATGCAGATTCGGGTGTCATCTGCAAAGGAAGACACGGTGCTGTGGCTGAAAATCCTTGTCTATGTCGGATATGAGGATGAGGAACAAGATGGGAGCGAGTACTGTGCCTTGTGGAACAGAGCTTTTCACCGTAGCTGCCTCGGACTTTACTCTGTTGACGACTACTCTCTGTGTTCTGTTAGTGAGGAAATTATAGATCCATCGACCGACTTTTCCTGTTATTCCTTTAGCACGCATTTTGTGCGCTATTACGCCATGGTCACACTTGTCGAAGGCTTTTGCAAAGTCTGTATATATTACATCTGCATTCTTTTTGTCTTCTAGTGCATTTAGGACCTTGTCGTAGTGATCCAATAGTTGAGACAGACAGGAGCGACCTGTTCTAAACCCATGTTGCCCTGGGTTGTGTAACTGATGGGTTTCTAGAGGGTGGTGATCTTGCTTCTTAGGACCCTTTCAAAGATTTATGATATGGGATGTTAGTGCTATTGGTCTGTAGTTCTTTGCTGTTGCTTTACTGCCCCCTTTGTGGAGTGGGGCTGTCTGTTGTTTTTAGTAACTGTGGGACGACCCCCGTGTCCATGCTTCCTCTCCATAGGATGGAAAAGGCTCGTGATAGGGGCTTCTTGCAGTTCTTGATGAACACAGAGTTCCATGAGTCTGGCCCTGGGGCAGAGTGCATGGGCATGTCATTTATCGCCTGTTCGAAGTCATTTGGCGTCAGGATAACATCGGATAGGCTTGTGTTAATCAAATTTTGTGGCTCTCTCATAAAAAATTCATTTTGATCTTCGACTCTCAGTCTGGTTAGCGGCTTGCTAAAAACTGAGTCATATTGGGACTTGAGTAGCTCACTCATTTCCTTGCTGTCATCTGTGTAGGACCCATCTTGTTTAAGTAGGGGCCCAATACTGGACGTTGTTCTCGATTTTGATTTGGCATAGGAGAAGAAATACTTTGGGTTTCTTTCGATTTCATTTATGGCTTTTAGTTCTTCCGCGATTCCTGACTCCTAAAGGATTCTTTTAGCTTAAGTTCGATGCTTGCTATTTCTCTGACCAGTGTCTCCTACGCATTTCAGATATATTGACCTCTTTTAGCCGCTCTGTTTTTTCTTTTCCGTCGCCTGTAAAGGGAGCGCTGTCTCTTTCTATTTTACATCTACTCCTCCTTTTTCTTAGAGGATAAGCCTTGTCCATACATCGAGTGCCACCGATTTAATATGTTCTAGGCATAAGTTGGGGTCTGTGTTGCTTAGTATATCTTCCCAGCTTATATCGGTTAGGACTTGGTTTACCTTGGTCCCACTTTATGTTTTTGTTATTGAAGTTGAATTTGGTGAATGCTCCTCGTGACTAATCTCATTATGTCGGTCTGGGGCTCCGCGCATACATGACTGAACCTCAATTATGTTGTGATCTGAGTATATTGTTTTTGATATGGTGACATTTCTTATCAGATCATCATTGTTAGTGAAGATGAGGTCTAGTGTATTCTCCAGTCTAGTAGGCTCTATTATTGCTGGTTTAAATTGAATTTTGTGCAGAGATTTAAAAGCTCGCGTGAGTGTGAGTTTTCATCAGAGCTGCCTCCTGGTGTTATTACTGCAACAATATTATTTGCTATATTCCTCCATTTTAGGTGCCTTAAGTTGAAATCCCCCAGGAGCAAGATGTTGGGTGCAGGAGCTGAAGGTTTTCCAGACAGTGGTCAATTTTTAACAGCTGTTCCTGGAATTGCTGGGATGTTGCATCCGGAGGCTTGTAGACTACCACAATGACTAGGTTTTGGTTCTCGACCTTTACTGCTAAAACTTCCACTACATCATTTGAGGCATTTAGCAGTTCTGTGCAAACAAGTGACTCTGCAATGTACAGGCCAACCCCCCCCCCCCTTTTGCCTGTTCACTCTGTCACATCTGTATAGGTTGTAACCTGGGATCCATATTTCGTTGTCCAAGTGATCCTTTATGTTGGTCTCAGTGAAAGCCGCGAACATTGCCTTTGCCTCTGCAAGCAGTCCACGGATGAAAGGTATTTTGTTGTTTGTTGCTGGCTTTAGACCCTGTATATTTGCAAAGAAGAATGTTATCGGACTGGTGGTATTGTTGGTACTGGGGGGGGGATTTTTTTTCCGGGATTAGTATCTGTATCTGTTGGTTTGGAGTGGAGGCCATCGACTGTGGTTCCACTCCAGGAATGACTGGATTTGGTGTACGATTTCTGCCAATTCCTGCCAGTTTTTTTTTCCTTCCTGGCACTAAAAACCTCTCCCTCTTGAGTGGCTGTGGCTACCCAGGTTTTCCCATGGCCTGGATGTTTTGTATCTTTTTGTCCCCTTTAGATGGTATGCCTGGCAATTTAAGTTATAGCACCGTCTTTCCTGTACTGAAGAGGTACACAGTTCAGGGTGAAAAAGCTTACAGGAAGGGAGTTTGCATTTTCCTGTTGTCATATGGGCATGGCATTTTCTAGGGTGGTCATAGTTGCACGTCCATCTGTTTTTTCCAGATTTCCCATGCCAGCAGATACCAAGTGCATAGTATGTGCACAGGCTTGGTTTCCGTTTGCCTTGGGTTTCTGTGACTGTATTCCCTGTTGGTGCATGTTTCCCTGTCTTACTTCTATCCTCCCTAGCACCAACAATGGAGCTCCCACCAGTTGTTTTTGGTAATATATCCTCACTATTGCTAGTGGAGTCCTCTTGTTTGCTATTTCCTGCGGTATTTCTAGTTTGCAATATTGGTTTTATCTTATCTTTGACTACACTTGTTTCCCTACTATGGCTCCTGTCCCTATGAGGTCATTTATTATGTATTCCTTCCTGCGTATAATTCCCGACTACCTGGACAAAATCTCCAGCTTCACCATTACTGTCTCCCAGGACAGCATCTCCAGCTTCACCATTACTGTCTCCCAGGACAGCAACTCCAGCTTCACCATTACTGTCTCCCAGGACAGCACTATCAGCCCCCCATTTACTGACTACCAGGACATCATCTCCAGCCTTACAGTTTCTGACTACATGGCCAGTATCAAGGGCAGTACCATTCAGCCCAGACTTTTTATGTTCCCATCTGTTGTAGAAAGCTTCCAGGTTTTCTATGAAAGCAGCTTCGATGTTGACCTCTTTTAATACCCTTGTGATTTTAGTCCACAGATTTATCTCATTTGGGCATACCCAAAAACACTTCCCTGTTTTAATACTGCTTGTAGCTAGTTCTTGGATATCTGCACAAGGGGCGTGACACCAATTTCCACAAAAATGACAATTTATGCATGTGGAGGCCCGTTTGTTTGACTGACCACAGACTACACACAGCTTCATAATGATTTGAATGGCTGATTTACTGCAATTCTACTAGCAACCTCTTGAATATTCTATTAATAACCTGCTAGGTAGTGCACAACGAAACCGTTTGAAACCAGTCCAGGGTTCGGACCAGTCAAGGGTTCGGACCAGTCTATCTGATCTGATCAGTGGGTCACTTATTTAAACCATACTGGTCGGTGATTTGAGCTAACACATGAAGGATCTACTGGAAATTATCTACCCGAGTAATATGTGATTTGATTGATACAAAAGTATAACTTGCGTGTTGAAGAGCCGGTGACTGCTGGCACTCCTACAATGACGAACGGTCGACCTCCTTGTTTATCAATCGCTGTATCTAGCTTCTCTATTTTTTTTTCCGTCTCCACCACAATGAATGCTATATTATCACTATAGTTGACTGGTGCAAATTTTGGAGGAAGGACGCTTTTTCTGTAGAATAATTGCTTCTCGTTGTGTATATTGCGACCGCTGGTAACTACAGGTTATATGAAATTCACAGTATATGTCTGGTATTTCAAGAAAAAAGAAACTACTGAAAATCACTCCACTCCACTAAGTACCATTATAATACTGGTTAGTTGCTACTACAACACTGTATTCTGCTATTCACTGGTATCACTAGATTATATGCGAGTACACTAGCAAGCCAGGAAGATTATTAAAAACAGCTGACCTGTGGTAAGTCATTTACAAATTCACCTGTTTTCAAATGACACAAAATGAGTATTACAAAGACAGGTCATATGGTTGCATGCATTGTTGTACATTCAGTCCAATGGAGTATTCTGTTAAGTAGTGTATTTAAAAAAATAATAAAGTTAGATTGGGTCCTAGGTTTAACATTTGTGTGATATAATCGTGAGTAACATTTAGGATATACAATTTCTAAGGTTCAGTTATTCAGTATTTATTTGGTTTTGAGTAAGTGAACTTTGAGAAGAGACTTGAATTTATAAACAGGTAGTGTTTCTTTTATATTTACAGGTAATGAATTCCAGATTTTAGGGCCTTTTATGTGCATTGAGTTTTTGCATAGCGTGAGATGGACACGAGGAACATCAAAGAGTGATCTGTGCCTTGTGTTTATGGTCATGTGTTCGTTGAGGTTGGCAAGGAGATGTTTGAGGGAGGGGTTTAAAATCAGAGTTAAGTGTTCTATGTATGTAATAGGTGCAGTAATAAGTATGGATGTTTTGTATGGTGAGTAGGTTGAGTGTTTTGAATATTGGTGGAGTGTGCTGCCTGTAGTGAAAATTTGTTATCATTCTAACTGCAGCCTTTTGTTGGGTAATTTAAAGGTCTGAGATGGTTAATTGTTGTTGAGCCCCATGCACAAATTCCATAGGTGAGATAGGGTAAATAAAGAGTGATAAAGGGCCAGGAGGGCTGACTGTGGAACATAGTACCGTATCTTCGATAGTAAAGCCTACAGTCTTGGAAATTTTCTTAGAAATTTGTTGTATATGTGTATGAAATTTGAGTCTATTATCAAGGTGGATTCCTAAGAATTTTCCCTCTGTTAGCTTTGTGATAGGTGATCTGTTATCGTTATGTTAAGAGGTACATCTGTAGCTCTGCTACCAAACTGAATGAAGTAGGTTTTGTCAATGTTTAGTGTAAGTTTGTTAGTCCTCATCCAGGTAGATATTTTCTGTAATTCGGTGTTTTTCAGTATTGGCTAGCGTGACTGGGCTCGGGTGAGAGAAGACGTATTTTGTCATCTGCAAAAAGTTGGGGTTTTAGTAATTCGAAGCTTTGGGAGGGATTTTTTGTATAGGAAAAGAGAAGAGGGCCAAAGGACACTTTCCCCGTGGGGCACCAACTGTAATTTTTTAGCGAAGA
>NW_026508153.1:0-12374 GCF_026875155.1 Cherax quadricarinatus
CCTTCAGAAAACCTTAACCTAAAATCAACTACATCCTGTCAAACCTTTAGAACTTACTGATCAACATACATCACTGTCGAACCTCAGAACTTACATGATCAACAACTTTACTGCAAACCTTTAGACCTTACATGTCAACATACATCAGTCAGAACCTTTAGAATTACAAGATAACATAATCACTGTCAGAACCCTTTAGAAACCCCTTTCATAAACATACATCCCCGTCAGAAAACCCTTCGAACTTACATGATCAACATAACACTGTCAAACCTTCAACCCTTTAAAGATCAACAACATCACGCAAACCTTCAGAGCTTACTGATCAACATACATCACTGTCAGAAACCCTTTGAATTTTCATGATCAACAACATCACTGTCAAACCTTCAACCTTTCAGGTCAAAATAAAACTTCGAACCTTTTAGAACTTACTTTTTAACATTCATCACTGTCAAACCCTTTAACCTTACTGACAACCAAAAAACACGTCAAACCTTCAGAACTTACTATCAACATACACCTGTTTAGAACCTTTAGAAATTTCATGATCAAATACTCACTGTCAGAACCTTCAGACCCTTACAAACCATACATCACTGTCAAACCTTTAAACACTTTTTCAACATACATCACTGTCAAACCTCAGAATTACATGAAAAACAACACACTTCCGAAAACCCTTTAGAACTTCATGTCAACATACATCACTGTCAGAACCTTTGAACTTACATGACAACTACATCACTGTCAGAACCTTCAAACTTCATGATCAAATACATCCCAGAAAAACCTTAGACTTTTGATCAACATAAACCTGCGAACCCTTTAGACCTACTGATCAAATACTCACTGTCGAACCTTAAACTTACATGATCAAAATACATCACGTCCCAAAATCCAACTTACATAACAAATACATCACTGTCAGAACCTTCAGAACTTAAATACAACATACATCACTGAGAACCTTCAACCTTTCATGATCAACAACATCACTGTCAGAACCTCAGAATTTTAAAATCAACATCATCACTGGGCAAACCCTTTAATTCAGATAAATAATTTTTGTAGAATAGACATTAATGCAACATACTCAGCTTCAAACCTTTAACCCCCATACCCAAAAACTCACTTCAAAACCCTTTAAACTTTACTATCAACTACCACTGTCCCGAACCTTTAAACTTACATGTCAAAATACACACCCAAACCTTAAACTTACAATAACATCAAAAACTTTAACCCTCAAACCTTTCATAAACATACTCACTTTTAAACCCAGAAATTACAATCAACTACCACTATCAAACCTCAACTTACTATCAACAACCCATTCAGCCTTCCGACCTTCAAGATCAACCTACTCCCGCCAAACCTTTAAACTTCCATCAACATCATCCTGCGCCCTTCAACCTTACATGATCCATCCAGCTTCAGACCCCTTCAGACTTCTGATCACATCTCACTTCGCCTTCCAATTCATATCCATCATCAGTTCTAAATTCCTTTTCAATCAAATCTGGCTTCAGAACTTTCGACCCTTACATATCAAACTCTACGTCAAAAATTCAACCTCATTTAACAATAACATTCAGCCTTTAAAAATTACATGATCCATCCCCTCACGGGCAAAAAATCAGACTTTCATTCAACATACACGACCCAAACCTCGGACATCAGCAACATCTCACTTCATCCTTCAACCTTTTACATGTTCACATACATCACGTCCAAACCTTTTAACCTTCTTCAACATCTCACTGCGCCTTTTAAAAATTTGATCAACATCTCCCTCCGAACCTTCGCCTTCATGTCAACATTCCTTTCCCTCAAATTCTATCAACTAATCCGTCAGCTTTCAGCTTACATGTCAACATCATCATGTCCCCAACCTTCAGCCCTTTCATGTCCTCATCACGTCCCTTCAAACTTACATGTCCTACATCAGTCAAACCTTCAACCCCTTTTATGGCCAACAAAATCACTGCGAACCTTCGGAACTTCTGTCAACATTTTCATCCTGGTTTTAAATTAAATTCTGTCAACATAAACATTCAGCCTTCAACCTTACATGATCAACATACATCCGCGCCTTCAATTTACATTCCAACCATGTAAACCCAGCTTACCAGTAACATCTCACTTCCCGAACCTTCGCTTTTCAGTCCAAAAACATCCGTCCCTTCAGAACTTCTTCAAATCATCACTGCCCTCAGTTTTCATTTCCCCCTCACTTCTAACCTTCGCCCTTCATATAAATGATCACTGCGCCCTTTAAACTTACATGATCAACATACATCCGGTTTTAGAATTCAGCCTTCATGTCCAAAAACACCTGTCCCTTTTAGTTCATATCCCATCTCATTCAAACCCAGATTTTCATGATCAACGTCACTGTTTTAGCCTTCAAACTTAACATGTCCATAATCATTCAAACGTTCAACCTTCATATCAACTCATCATGTCAAACCTTCAACCTTAAACTGATCAAATGATCACTGCGCCTCAGCTTACATTTTCCCCTAATATCAGCCTTCCCCGCCTTACGATCAAATAAACACTGCAAACCTTAAAATTTTAAAATCAACTCACACTTCAAAAACCCGTTCAAGTCACATCATCCTTCCCAAACCTCCCCCCCTTCATCAACATCATCACTGTCCCCCTTTGAACTTCTGGCCATCAACACCAGCCTTTTACAACTTAAAATATCCATATTTTTATTCAGAACCTCGACCTTCTGTCAACATGATCATTCCCGCCTTCAAAAATTCTTCCCTCCTCCGCCTTCAACCTTCAATCCCCCCATCAGTCAAACCTCGCTTCAACAAATACATCCCCTCCCTCCGAACTTCCCTGTCAACTCTCACTCAGGAACCTCACCTTACAGATCAACTACATCCTTCAAACCTTTTAAACTTACTGTCAACATACACACGAAACCTTCAGAACTTACATGATCAACTCATCACTTTCAAAAACCCGCCTTCATCAACATACACACGTCAAACCTTTGAATTCTGATCAACATACACCGTCAAACCCAGCTTACATGATCAACCCTCATCATGTTTAGCCTTTAACCTTACATTCACTCCCTCCTTCAAACCCAAAACCCTTACAAGATCCCCCCTCTTCACGTAGAACCCAGCCTTACAGACAACAACTCCTCAGACCCTCGCCCTTACAGATCAACTTTCATCATTCAAACCCAGCTTTTAAAAGCAACATACTCACTGCAGCTTCAACCTTCATGTCAACATACTCACGTCAACCCAGCCTTCATATTAAAAAACATCACTTCAGAACCCCTTCAAACCTTACATGTCAAAAAATCACTTTCAAAACCTTCAGCTTACGATAACCTCCTCATTCAGAACCCAACCTTACATGTCCACATACATCCTGTCCCTTCCCGATTACTGTCCATCATCACTTCAGCCTTCAGTTACATGTCAACATCATCACGTCAAAAATTGAATTCCTGTCCAACTCACTCCCCGCCTTCAGTTACATGTCAACATACATCACTTCCCGAACCCCAGCTTCATGATCAACATAATCACTTCAAAAATTAAACTTACTGCAACATACTCACTGTCCCTTCAAAACTTTTAAAAATCAACAACATCATGTCAGAACCTTAACTTACATAAAACCAACATCGGGGTTTTCAGAACCCTGAACTTCATTCAACTAATCCCTGTCAGAACCTTTAACCTTAAATTTTCAACATACAAAGTCGCCTCAGCTTAGGATCACTTCTCATGCCCCCCCAAAACTTTAAAAATAACCATACGTGATTTTAAATTTGTGATCAAATAAAATGTAGAACCTTCGAATTAATTTAAAAAAACCCAATTAAATTAGAATTTCTGAAAAACATCATCCCCTTCCCCCTTTCCTTTTTTTTCCCTCCTTTCCCCTTCCTTTGTCCTCTCCTTCCAGAACCTTAGAACTTAATGATCAAAACAAACACGTCAGAAAATTAGAACTTTAATAATAAATCCCATCCTGCCCTTCAGTTCTGTCCCCTCAAGTAGAACCTTCCCAAACACAGACCTCTCACTGCAAACCCTTCAGCTACAACAACTACCCGGGGCGCCTCGAAACTTAAATGATCAACTAACTCCGCCCCAAAAATTCAGAACCATAAACATTAATATGAGAAAACCCTTGAACTTCAATAAAATACTCACTTCACAATTCTGGGCCGATAAAATTTTTTTTTTTTTAAAAAAAAAATTTTAAAAATATGGGAGTAAATTTTGTTTAAGAGAAAAAAACGATTTGCTGGGGCACAACCCTCACTCCCTCACCCTACCCCCCACCCCTTACTCATAAACCATACTACTTTTACCCATTTTACCCCCTACCCTTTTCCCCCCCCCAGGCCTACCACAAGCTGGCCTTTTGGGTCTGCCATCCCCGCCCCAAGGGGCAATGGGAAACAGTCTTATGACTAAAGGCTCGGGCTCAGCACCAACCCAACCCCCAAAAGGGTTAGGCATGGTTCGATGAAGGAAACAGAGGGTTAGGATGAGTTGTAGCCCCCGTTTTGGGGGTAATCTTCAACTAACGGGTTAATGCCCCTTTTCGTTCCCCTCCTTTACTTCCCCTCCCCCGATTTTTTTTTTTTTGGTGTAAGTTTAGAAGTGCTATGTAAATGAAATGACGAAGTTTCAAAATGTTTGGGCCCCAACAAACAACGGAGAAAAAAAATTTTTACTTTTTTTGACTAGGAGCTGACATGACAACGGCAACGAGTGGCACTACAAGGGTTTGGGTGGCCTGGGGAAAACGCTCTCGCTTCACACGTGGGGGCCCTGGGTCGATTGCCAGAGTAGAAACATTGGGGTTTTTTTCACCTGTTGTCTATGTTCCCCACTAAAAGGTACCTAGGTTTTTGTCGTGGTGGGTCGCATCCCGGGGACCTGACCTAGGACCCTGGCACAGACCGGGCCGCGGGGGCGTTGCCCCCCGGGAAAACTCTCCCCAGATAAACTCAGTAAACAAGTTGCAACGAAGGGCAACAAGGGTACTCGAGGGGCAAACGAGGGCACTACAAGGGGTACTCGATGCATAGAGGGGCCCCTAAAAGTTACACAGTGGCACTACGAGTGGACTACAAGGGGCCTACGAGTGGACTACAATGGCACTTACAGTGGCACATGGGGCACTACAAGTGGAACTACAAGGGCACTACGAGTGGCCACAAGTGGCATACAGTGGACTACAGGGGCACTACAAGGGCACTACGAGGGCACACAGTGGCCTACAAGGGCCTTTTCCCACTTTCCCCAACTTTTAAATACGTAAAAAAAAAAATTTTTAATGGATACAATTCATTAAAAAAACTTTTTTTTTTGTTTAAATTTTTTATTTAAAACCAATACAGTTTAAAAATAAAAATAAGGAAACGTATGGACTCGTAAAATTTAATGACAAACGGATCGTCCCTAATGCTGGAAAGATATTGGCCAAACATAAAACCACAACTTACGGCAAAACATAGCTACAAAAAAAAAATAATACTGTCACAGGGTCGGAACGAATATATACACTTCGATTAAAAACCCTTTACATATATAAAAAATTTTATTTTAAAACAGACATTAAAAAGGGCTCAATACACAGAACATAAAATTTATAAAAAGAATTTATATCAGTTAAACCCCATCCTTCACATTTATCAAAAACCCAAAACCTAACAAAAAATCTTCTAAACATACAAAGTTAAAACAAAAACGTGCGCAATACTGTTACAATAAACCCAAATTTACAAAATCTCAGACACAATGGATTTCGTCACAAACTGTTAGTATGTCGTATACCATACAGACTAAAACGTCAGATATGTCTGTATACCATACAGATAAACTGTCTAGATTGTCGTAACCCAAACAAAAAAAATGTCAGATATGTCTGTATCCCATCGACAAATGCTAGATTGTCTGATACCATCAGAATAAACTTTTAGATAGTTGTATACCATACAGACTAAACCTGGATTTCTGTATACCATACAACAAACTGTCTAGTATGCGTATACCTACAGATAAACTGTTAATATGTCTTAACCATACAGACAAAGTCTAGAATGTCGTAACCTAAGACTAAATGCTAGATTTCGTATCCCCATACAGACTAAACTGTCTGATATGTCTGTAACCAACAGACAAAAATGCTGATATGTCTGTATAAAATACAGACTAACTGTCTAATATTCTGTATCCCATACAACTAAACTGTCTAAATGTCTGTATACCATAAACAAAAATTTAAAACATCAAAAAACTTGTTTTAACCCCAAACCCCGGTATCAGGGTCGACCAAAATTTAAAAATTTTAAAAAAGAATAAATCTGCAAAAAAGTTACATCGTCTGACCCATGAAAAAGGGTCAATACAATAGAAAGGGATACACAACAAACACAAACACCCCAACAACACACACACAACACAACAAGAAAAATATTTCAAAAATCATTTTTAATCAATGCATGTAGCACAAAAAAAAAACAGTATATAAGTTATTCAACATGCAAAAACCCAGCACGAACATAAATACAATACAACACATTTCATGTCGCAAACAACTTATTACCAAGAATCGTGTATAAAAGACTGATACACATCAAAATAATACATAAAAAAAACACATATTATACCTACATTCCTAAAATGATTTTATACTTCAAAACGAGCCTTGAGCGCTACACCCACTTGGCAAGATAACCACAAGGTGGATGCCATAATGTCTCAATAAAAACCCCAGGAAACATTCCAAACCCATTCAAACATGATCAGAGAAAATAGCAAACATCAAAATTTAAGCAAAAGGGAATCTAATAGGAGCAAGAACGGGGGGAAGAAAAAAGCATAAATAAAATCAAAAACCCCAAAGTTTTTTCCTTTTCCTATCCCAAAACCAAAGTCGAAAACAACGTCCAGTTTGGGCCCCTACTTAACAAAAGGGTCCTAAAAAAGATGCACAAGGAAATGAGTGAGCTACTCAAGCCCAATATACTCAGTTTTTAGGGAAACCGTAACCAGATGAGACTCGAAGATCAAAATGAATTTTTTTTGAGAGAGCCACAGAATTTTGTTAACACATGCCTACTATGTTATCCTACGCCAAATGACTTTGAACGGGGGAAAAAATACCAAAGCCCTCACACCCCCAGGGAACCATGGAACTCCAGTTTTTACAAGAACTGCAAGAAGCCCTATCACGAGCTTTTTCCATTTGGAGAGGGGGGGCATGGGCACGGGGGGGCGTCCCAAGTTTTCTAAAAAAAGGACAAAATCCCAAAGGGGGGGAAAGAAAGAATAAGACCGAAGAAAAATAAAATTAAAAATTTAAAAGGGTTGGAAGATGAAAAAAAACCCCTCAAAGGTGGTTGCTAACTATTGGATATAACAAGGTCCCAATAAAAAGACAAAAGGAAGCAGATGTTATATAAAATTTTAAAACTTGAAAAATGTGAAAAGGGGGGTATAGAAAAATGTGTAAAAGGGAAAAAAGGAAAAATTTTGAGGAAAATTTTCCCCCAAAAAAAAAAATTTTAAAGGGTAAAACCGGGGTAGTTGAAAAGTTTTAAAGGGTAGTAATTTTTAAATTAATTGATGAAAAAAGTGAAGTGTGTTTTTGATTTAAGAAATTGAGAAGGGGTTTTTGGATGAAGGTAGGGGAAAAAAATTTTGTGGGTGGTTTTTTGGTGGTTTAAATTTTTTTATCAGATTGTTTGGGAAATTAGTTTTTGAGTTTATTTTGGGGAAAAAAAGGAAAATAAGTGGGAGGGGAAGTGGGGATTATTAAATAAATTGTATAATAAAATTAGAAAAATTTTTTTTGATAAAGAGAATTTTAAATAGGGACCGTGATGAATTTGGGGATTTTTTTGGTGGAATTTTGGAAATTTTAAAAATTTTTGGGTGAATTTTGGATAGAAAATGTAAGAGATTAGGGAATAGGGGGAAAAAATAAATTTTGGGAGAATTGAATTTTTGAATGTATTTGGATAGGGGAAGGTAAGATTTAAACTGGAAAATTTTTTGGGGTTTTTCCCAACTAAGAAAAAATAAAGAAACAAAAAGATTGGAGAAGAACATAAAAAAGAAAGCAGGGGGCATAAACCCCTTTAAAAGATCATAAAAAAAAGTGTAGGGCCCCAGAGTTCAACCCCCCCCCCAGCATAAAAAAAGGGGGATTTCCAAAGCCCTTCACCAAGTAAATACAATCCACCTGAAGCCGGCCCTACCCCTGGGCTGGGGCTCGTACGTTGGGGTTTCGTGCACCAGCAGTAACACCCGGTTTATCGCCCTGATTACCGAGGCTGGGCACAAACCCACGGGGGTTGAAACCCCCAAACTTCTCCAGGCCCAGGTAAACACTCCACGACCCCCCCAAGGGGGAGAGCCCCCGGCCCCTCTCCCTCGCAAAATATGAAAACCCATTCATCACTCATTATCAAATTTTCCCCAAATTTCGAGAATTTAAAAGTTTCATTTTATACCCCCCCTGAGAAAGCCTGATCCCCCACCCCCCCCCATTTAAAAAACTCGTTACGACACTGACGATAGAACGTTACGGCAAGAACCCCTTTTTCTTCTTCCTGGACCTCCCTTCCCCCATCACCCATGGACATATTTTATAATTACCAGATATAATCTAAAGCTCTTATACACCCCTGTCTAACCCACCTTATCTAGATTTAAAGCAGAAAAACCGACACCCCACGGGCCCCCCCCCTTACCAACTCTTAACCGCATGACCTCCCCTGCCTTCACAAAAGTAAACTACATGGGAAGCAGTCTAACCCCCCCAGATACCCCACCCCCCACCCTCTACAACCTGTCGTTTTGTAGTTCACCAACGAAGGATCCATGCAGAAAACGAAAAATCACCTCCACGCCAGGGTTTACTTCATTTTCTAAACTCAACCAATACTCTTCCACCATACAGGGGAACAAACCCCCAAAATGGGACAAAGCACCCACCTACAACAACCTACACAAATCCTTTTTACGAAACCCTTTTTCAGTTCCCTAAACCCAAAATCCCCCCCTCAAACGATTTTGCTTTTCCCAACTCCCTTTCCCCAATCCACATATCCCCCTGTTTGGTATCCTTCCCCAATGCCCCCCGTTCACACCCCAGCAAAACTCCCATTTAATATACACAATTTTGCCCCCCCATCTCAAATCCATCAACCCAACCCACCCTGCAAGGAACATTACAACTTCTTCCCTTTAACCCAAACCAACGTGAACCCCCCCAAAAATGTGAAACCCATCTTAGGGTCCACAAACGCTGTCCTGTGATTGGGGGAACACAGCTAACATGCCAAAACTTACTATACAATAAAAAATTTAGACTATCACCGCTGTATAAAATTAGGTGTGGGGGCCAAAACACCCAGAGCCCCACACCCCTTTTCCCTAACCTATCCCAGTTTTCCCCCGGCGCCGCAACCATTCATCCCCATAAAAATCCACAAATCTGTAAAGACACCGCCCATTTTAACAACATTACATTTCCCCCCCCACCCCCCCCCCCAAGAACCCAAAACCCCCTGACGTTTTCTTCGCACTATTTACCCGTTCCCCTGGCATTCCAAAAAATTGCACAAACCCTTTTCCCCAAAACCCCCCATTGACATCCCTTCACAATAGAAAAAAATGGTGTCGTCAACAATCCAATTAATCCCGGCCAGGCCCCCCACCCCCCCCAATTCCCTACCGGATACATAAGTACGGTCAAACCCTTCAAAAAAGGGGCCTGGAAACCCAAAAAATATTTGGGACATGGGGCATCCTTCAAAAGGGTTCCCCCCATTGCAATCTCCCCCCCATACACCAATTAAACTGTATCCTCTTTTTTCCCCCTTGTCAACGTATTTCCCATACTTTTCCCCCTCAAAACCCCGTCTCCTAAGTATAAAATGCAAAGCTCCCCTTTCCACTTTATCATATGCTCCCTGCCAATCTAGAGCCAACAAAGCCGCCCCTCCACCCCCACCTTTAGTTTCCACAAAACTTCGCAGTATCCCATGTCCTTCAATCATCGACCTTCCCGGCAACCCAAACTGAGATTTTGTCACCACCCTCCCCACAACACATTTGAACCTATTACCTAAAATTTTTGCAAAAACCTTATAGTCTGCACACATCAGCGATATGGCTGCCCCTTGCCCTTCGGGACAAACACTACAACTGCTGTAGCCTGTTTCTCCCCCAACTTACCCTTCTCCTTCATATGATTAAATAACCTAACTATAAATCCCCATATTAACGTCCAATGTTGTAAATAAAATTCTACCGGGAGACCGTCAATACCCAGAGCTTTCCCCTTCCTCATTCCCCTTAACGCATTCTCTATTTCCTCTGCCGTAATAGTCCCACCTAGAGCCTTTCTAATGCTATTTCCTAAATTACGCATTACATACGTACACACCTTGTCTAACGCCACATCACCCACCCCCCCACTTGCCCAGTACTTCTCGTACCAAGCCTCCGCATATGCACACATCCCCATCGTGGTTCGTAACTCCTGCCCTGATCTATAATTCCCATCCATCTCCATTACCTCTAAACATGGGATAGCCATCACCGCCTGCGTTTGCTTTTGATGCCGCAAAACACACGCAGACGGCTTGTCGCCCCAAAGCACTTCTTCCACCCCTGCCTGCATCCTTACTGCTTGAAACCTTTCATTTTGCAACACCCTCAATCTCCCGTTTATTTCAGCTATTTCCTCCATAGGAAAATTGTTCCCAACCACCCCCTGCCCATAGCAACCTCTTAGCCTATCCTCTAAATAGCTAGCCAGTCCATATTTTAAATTATTAATATGTTTTCCTTCCCTCACATAAAACTTTCTAATCCTTTCCTTTGCAACACAATCCCACCATGTCACAACGTTATCCACTCCCTGTTCTTCCACAATAAGCTCCCTCCATAGGACTGAAAAACCCCTCCAATCCCTCCTCATCACCTTACACACTTATATTTACTTTCCAATAACTTCTATATATGTCCGTGAGCGTCCCCCACCCAACCTCCACCACCACTGCCCTATGATCTGACATTGTAGCCTCAACAGTACTGAAAGATTTCATATCCACTCCCTGAGAAATGTGCACTCTATCTAGTCTCGCAGCATATCCACTTCTAGCAAACGTATATTCAGTCTCCCACACCGCTCCCCTAAAGGCATCACGTAACCTGATATCCCTTAATAATTCCCTAAGCCACAGACATATATCCAGCCCCTTTTGGGTCCACATCAGCCACCCTGATTACACTATTCCAGTCCCCACCAACTATTGCCACCTCTGGCAGTGCACTTAAGAAAAACACAAGATCCTCACACACAAAATCATTCTTTACCTATATGTTATTTTTCGCTTGGCACATACACACTCACAAAAGACACACACTTACCCATCCACCACCCATCCAAACACAACACCCTCCCTCCCCCTTCCCCCTCGCTTCTCTGCTAAACAAACGGGCTCGTCTCCCTTATTAAAATTCCCACACCACCTTTTAGACGGGGAGATGGCAGGGTAACTACTCGAAATCCTGTCACCTCCAACACCCTACCCTCTTTAAAATTATGCTCCTGCAGGAACACAACATCCACTCTAGATTTATTCAGGAAATTACGAAACCAATCTCTCTTCATACTGCTACATAACCCATTAACATTTACAGTCATACACCTAAGGCCTTTTAAAGTTTCCACCCCTGCCTCCTCTCATCACTATTTACAACTCCAGATCTTGAACTTATGTTTGACACCTTCGGAGTGCGCTCTTCCCCTCCCCCTTCTTCCGGCACCTCCTATCATGGCTACCACCACCTACACCACTACCTTCACACTCCACCTCAGTCTGTTTCCCAGGTCTTTGTGCAGGCGTTAGGACGTCATCAGAATCTGATGTAGCCGCCCTCTTTCTCGTGACAGTCACGTTACACATGTCTTGGTCAGGTGTTGCCTCTCGATGAACCTCCACCTCCTCCTGAGAATGGTTTAGTGTTTCTATGGACGACTCCAATCCACCATCACGTCCTAAAATATCACGTCTCCGACTTTTTGGAAGCGACGACTCTCCAATGACACCACGCTCAGATGTAACGTCCCCCTCAGGCTGTGACAAAGTCTTCAAAACCTCGACCAATTCCACCTCAATCTCAAGAACCTTCTCCTGTAATTGCTGCTCCTCCTTATCCACAGGAGGCGACACCTGATCAGGCAGCTGGGGGAGGGACTCCAAATCACCGCCATCCTGTGTTCCCGATCCCCTTTCTCCTCCCAAAAACACCACGCCCTCCGTCCGATGTTTGTTCCTACCTGCCCTTTGA
>NW_026508154.1:0-12226 GCF_026875155.1 Cherax quadricarinatus
GATGGGACACAGAAACAAGGGATCACAATTGGAAGCTGAAGACTCAGATGAGTCAAAGGGATGTTAGGAAGTATTTCTTCAGCCACAGAGTTGTTAGGAAGTGGAACAGTCTGGCAAGCGATGTAGTGGAGGCAGAAACTAAACATAGTTTTAAGACGAGGTATGATAAAGCTCATGGAGCAGGGAGAGGGAGGACCCAGTAGCGGTCTGTGAAGAGGCGGGGCCAGGAGCTGAGTCTCGACTCCTGCAACCACAATTAGGTGAGTACATACACACACACACACACACACACACACACACACACACACACACACACACACACACACACACACACACACACAACACCAGAATACTGAATAAGGAAAATCGTCCAGGTCTCTGCATATATTTTTATTCCAGTGTTATCTTTCAGATTTTGTTTACCTAAAGTTACTTTTAGACCCGGAATCCCCCGGGATACCTTCACTGTTGACTCACACCTAGCAGGTCACCTGTTGACTCACACCCAGCAGGTCACCTGTTGACTCACACCCAGCAGGTCACCTGTTGACTCACACCCAGCAGGTCACCTGTTGACTCACACCCAGCAGGTCACCTGTTGACTCACACCCAGCAGGTCACCTGTTGACTCACACCCAGCAGGTCACCTGTTGACTCACACCCAGCAGGTCACCTGTTGACTCACACCTAGCAGGTCACCTGTTGACTCACACCCAGCAGGTCACCTTTTGACTCACACCCAGCAGGTCACCTGTTGACTCACACCCAGCAGGTCACCTGTTGACTCACACCTAGCAGGTCACCTGTTGACTCACACCCAGCAGGTCACCTGTTGACTCACACCTAGCAGGTCACCTTTTGACTCACACCCAGCAGGTCACCTGTTGACTCACACCCAGCAGGTCACCTGTTGACTCACACCTAGCAGGTCACCTGTTGACTCACACCCAGCAGGTCACCTGTTGACTCACCCAGCAGGTCACCTTTTGACTCACACCCAGCAGGTCACCTGTTGACTCACACCTAGCAGGTCACCTTCCCTAACATCTAAGTAAATTAGCCCACTTGGTTTGGGTTCTCATTTCAACTCACCCACTGTGTCGTAATATATGATCTAAACGTTGGGGAGGAAGGGGTGACATTTCGCTCGTCCCGTGGACCGTCATCGACCACCAAAACACTAGACTGAGGAGGCTCCTGTGAGAGAACTGATTCTTAATTGGGGGTTCGATCCTATGCAGAACAAGTGCAGCTCTAACGCGTCAAGAGCCCCTTTCGCCGACATCAAGGAACTACCGTCCTTGATGGGGAGTAAATTGATATATGCATTGGTTTATATAGAGTAGGTTTATATAGCTGTAAGTTTGTATAGGAGTAGGTTTATAGTTTTATCAGTTTTAGGGTTATAATTTGCGGCTTATAAAGTTGGTTCATCGAGATTTCTTGGGTTTTTCTTCTGGTACAGATGTGTGTCGTACTGATCCCAGAGGCACGACAGATGCTGCACCACCTGTCTTAGCAGGGACGGTCAGCAGGTGTCAACGAGGAGGCTGTCAGCAGGTGTTAATATGACTGTCACCATGTATCAAGATGACTGTCAGCAGGTGTCAACGAGGACACAGCAGGTATCAACGAGGAGGCTGTCAGTAGGTGTCAATATGACTGTCACCATGTATCAAGATAACTGTCAGCAGGTGTCAACGAGGACACAGCAGGTGTCAACGAGAACACAGCAGGTGTCAACGAGGACACAGCAGGTGTCAACGAGAACACAGCAGGTGTCAACGAGAACACAGCAGGTGTCAACGAGGACACAGTCAGCAGGTGTCAACGAGGACACAGCAGGTGTCAACGAGGACACATTCAGCAGATGTCAACGAGGACACAGCAGGTGTCAACGAGAACACAGCAGGTGTCAACGAGGACACAGCAGGTGTCAACGAGGACACAGCAGGTGTCAACGAGGACACAGCAGGTGTCAACGAGGACACAGCAGGTGTCAACGAGGACACAGTCAGCAGGTGTCAACGAGGACACAGCAGGTGTCAACGAGGACACAGTCAGCAGGTATCAACGAGGACACAGCAGGTGTCAACGAGGACACAGTCAGCAGGTGTCAACGAGGACACAGCAGGTGTCAACGAGGACACAGTCAGCAGGTGTCAACGAGGACACAGCAGGTGTCAACGAGGACATAGAGTGACCTGACATCATAATAATCTGCATTTAAACCAGGTTACTTGGTTTATCAGGTTTAAAACCTACTGATTACACGGTAGTAAGCAATATATATATATATATATATATATATATATATATATATATATATATATTATATATATATATATATATATATATATATATATATATATATATATATATATATATATATATATATATATATATATATATATATATATATATATATATATATTACAATAAGTACAATAAGATTACAATAAACAGTCTAACATCATATTCATGTTATTGGCCGGATATTATTCACAACAAACAATCTGGAAGCAGCAGCAGCAGTGGTACAGGTTACTGGAAGACTGACGTATGTGTTGTTGTGGTGACTTTAAATAAGGTTCCTGGAAGTTATTAAGAGTTGGGGAAGAGGAGGAGGAGGGGGGGGTAGACCGTGGTCCAACAGGGAGTGGACCGTGGTCCAACAGGGAGTGGGCTGTGGTCCAACAAGGAGTGGGCTGTGGTCCAACAGGGAGTGGACCGTGGTCCAACAAGGAGTGGGCCGTGGTCCAACAAGGAGTGGGCTGTGGTCCAACAGGGAGTGGACCGTGGTCCAACAGGGAGTGGACCGTGGTCCAACAGGGAGTGGGCTGTGGTCCAACAAGGAGTGGACCGTGGTCCAACAAGGAGTGGGCCGTGGTCCAACAAGGAGTGGACCGTGGTCCAACAAGGAGTGAACCGTGGTCCAACAAGGAGTGGACCGTGGTCCAACAAGGAGTGGACCGTGGTCCAACAAGGAGTGAACCGTGGTCCAACAAGGAGTGGACCGTGGTCCAACAAGGAGTGGACCGTGGTCCAACAAGGAGTGGGCTGTGGTCCAACAAGGAGTGGGCTGTGGTCCAACAAGGAGTGGACCGTGGTCCAACAAGGAGTGGACCGTGGTCCAACAAGGAGTGGACCGTGGTCCAACAAGGAGTGGACCGTGTCTTCAGCAATAGTCTGATTGATCACTGCGATGATTGGAAAGAGGGCAACAAATATATGATGACTTACTGAGTAGACATAATCATCATCCATCTGGCATGATAATGATGATTATTACTGTTATTATTATTACTGTTATTATTATTACTGTTATTATTATTACTGTTATTATTATTACTGTTATTATTATTACTGTTATTATTATTACTGTTATTATTATTACTGTTATTATTATTACTGTTATTATTATTACTGTTATTATTATTACTGTTATTATATTACTGTTATTATTATTACTGCTATTATTATTACTGTTATTATTATTACTGTTATTATTATTACTGTTATTATTATTACTGTTATTATTATTACTGTTATTATTATTACTGTTATTATTATTACTGTTATTATTATTACTGTTATTATTATTACTGTTATTATTATTACTGTTATTATTATTACTGTTATTATTATTACTGTTATTATTATTACTGCTATTATTATTACTGTTATTATTATTACTGTTATTATTATTACTGTTATTATTATTACTGTTATTATTATTACTGTTATTATTATTACTGTTATTATTATTACTGTTATTATTATTACTGTTATTATTATTACTGTTATTATTATTACTGTTATTATTATTACTGTTATTATTATTACTGCTATTATTATTACTGTTATTATTATTACTGTTATTATTATTACTGTTATTATTATTACTGTTATTATTATTACTGTTATTATTATTACTGTTATTATTATTACTGTTATTATTATTACTGTTATTATTATTACTGTTATTATTATTACATTAGTAGTTAAATGGGGTCGTACAGAAGGGTGTTCCGGGGGTCATCGCCCCCACGGCCCGGTCCATGATCATGCCTGATGGTAGATAAAGGCCTGAACAACCAGGTTGTTACTGCTGGCTGCACGTAAACCAACGTACGAACCACAGCCTGGCTGATCAGGTACTGACTCTGGGTGTCTGTCCAGCTCCCTCTTGAAGATAGTCAGGAGAATTGGTAATCCCCCCTTAGTATGTATGCTGGGAGGCAGTTGAACAGTCTTGGGCCCCTGGCACTTACTGTGTTGTCTCTCAGTGTACTCGTGGTGCCCCTGCTGTTCATTGGGAGGATTATTGCATCGCCTGCCGAATCTTTTACTTTCGTTGGGAGTGATTTTCGTGAGCAGACTTGGGACTGCTCCCTCTAGAATTTTTCAAGTGTATATTATGTATCTTTCTCTCCTGCGTTCCAGGGAATACAAATCAAGGGACTTCAACCGTTTCCAATAATTTAGGTGTTTTATCGACTGTGAAGGTTTGATTCGAAGAACAGGGGCAAGTACGGATCCAAATCTTCTGATCAAGAGCCCCTCCCCCTTGAGTATCCTCGGTGCTAAGGACTGATGATAGTTCCTCCCAGACTCTGGTGTGCTGGTCACGTTACTGATGATGATGGCTTCCCGGGTACCTGACATTTATCATAGTAACTTACTTAACTTAAGGTTACTGAACCTCACCTCTGTACGAGGGTGTGGTCGTGGTGGTGATGGTGGTGATGGTGGTGATGATGATGGTGGTGATGGTGGTGGTGATGGTGGTGATGGTGGTGATGGTGGTGATGGTGGTGGTGATGGTGGTGGTGATGGTGTGGGTGATGGTGTGGTGGTGATGGTGGTGATGGTGGTGGTGTGATGGGGGATGGTTTGGGTGATGGTGTGATGGTGGTGTGGTGGTGATGGTGGTGATGGTGGTGATGGTGGTGATGGTGGTGATGGTGGTGATGGTGGTGGTGATGGTGTGATGGTGGTGGGTGGGTGATGGTGGTGAGGTGGTGATGGTGGTGATGGTGGTGTTGGTGGTGATGGTGGTTGGGGGATGGTGGTGATGGTGGTGGTGATGGTGGTGGTGATGGTGGTGATGGGTGGTGGTGTGGGGTGTGGTGGATGGTGGTGGTGGTGATGGTGGTGATGGTGGTGGTGGTGATGGTGGTGATGGTGGTGATGGTGGTGGTGGTGTTGATGGTGGTGTATGTGGTGGTGATGGTGGTGATGGTGGTGGTGGTGATGGTGGTGGTGTGTGGTGGTGGGGATGGTGGTGATGGTGGTGTGGGGATGGTGGTGATGGTGGTGTTGGTGGTGGTGATGGTGGTGGTGATGATGGTGGTGTGGTGGTGTGTGGGTGGGGTGTGGTGGTGATGGTGGTGGATGGTGGTGATGGTGGTGGGATGGTGTGGTTTGGTGATGGTGGTGGTGATGGTGGGGATGGTGGTGATGGTGGTGATGGGGGTGGTGATGTTGGTGTGGTGGTGGTGATGGGTGGTGTGGTGGGTGGTGATGATGGTGGTGATGGTGGTGGATGGTTGGTGTGGTGGTGTGGGATGGTGGTGTTTGGTGGTGGGGGATGGTGGTGATGGTGGTGGTGGTGATGGTGGTGATGGGGTGGGATGGTGATGTTGGTGGTGGTGTGATGGTGGTGTTGGTGGTGATGGTGGTGATGGTGGTGTGGTGGTGATGGTGGTGTGTGGTGAGTGGGTGATTGGTGGTGATGGTGAGTGGTGATGGTGGTGATGGTGGTGGTGGTGATGGTGGTGATTGGTGTGTGTGTGATGGTGGTGATGGTGGTGATGGTGGTGGTGGTGATGGTGGTGTGGGGTTGGTGGTATGTTGGTGGTGGTGATGGTGGTGATGTGGTGGTGTTGGGGGTGATTGGTGGTGATGGTGGTGATGGTGGTGTGGGTGGTGTTGGTGGTGGTGATTGGTTAGGGGGGGGTTTTGGGGATGGTGGGGGTTTTGAAAGGTGGTGGTGGGGGTGGGTGGGGGTGGTGGTGATGGTTGGTGATGATGGTGGTGATGGTGGGAGGTGATGGTGGGATGGGGGTGGGATTATGGTGGTGATGGTGGTGGTGATGGGTGGGGTGATGGTGGGGGTTTTGGGGGTTGGGGGTGGTTGTGGGGGTTTGGTGGTGGTGATGGGGGTGATGGGGTGGGGGGGTGGTGGTGATGGTGGGTGGTGTGATGGTGGTGGTGGTTGGTGGTGTGGGTTAGGTGGGTTTGGGGGTGGTTTTGTGGTGGTGGGTTTTGGGGGGTTGGGGTGGTGGTGGTGATGGTATGGTGATGGGGTGATGGGGTGGTGAGATGGTGGTGTGGTGGTGGTGATGGTGGTGTGGTGGTGGTGGTGGTGGTGATGGTGGTGGTGATGGTGGTGTGGTGGTGGTGGTGATGGTGGGGGGGTGATGTGGTGGGGATGGTGTGGTGGTGGTGGTGATTGGGGGGGTGATATTTTGGTGGTGGTGATGGTGGTTGTTGTGGGGGTGATGGGTGGTGTGGTGTGGTGGTGAGGGGGGGTTTTGGGGGTGATGGTGGGGGGGTGTGGGTGTGGTGGTGATGGGGGGTGATGGTTTGGGGTTGGGGGGTGATGGTGGGGGTGATGATGGTGGTGATGATATAGTGATGGTAGTGGTGATGATGATGGTAGTGATGATAATAGTGATGGTAGTGGTGATAATAGTGATGGTAGTGGTGATGATGATGGTAGTGATGATAATAGTGATGGTAGTGGTGATGATAGTGATGGTAGTGGTGATGATAGTGATGGTAGTGGTGATGATAGTGATGGTATAGTAGTGATGGTAGTGGTGATGATAGTGATGGTAGTGATATAGTGATGATAGTGGTGATGATAGTGATGGTAATGGTGATGATTAGTGATGGTAGTGGTGATGATAGTGATGGTAGTGGTGATGGTGTGGTGATGATAGTGATGGTAGTGGTGATGATAGTGATGGTAGTGGTGATGATAGTGATGGTAGTGGTGATGGTAGTGGTTTATAGGGTGGTGAAAGTGTGGTGTGGTGTGAATTTGGGGTGGTGATTTGTGATGGTGGTGGTTTATATGTGATGGTAGTGGTGATTGTGATGGTAGTGGTGATGTGTGGTGATGGTGTGGTTGTGTGATGGTGTGGTGATTGGTTGTGGTGATGATAGTGTGGTGTGGTGATGGTGAGGTGGGGTTTGATGTAGTGGTGTGATAGTGGATGGTAGTGGTGATGAGTGATGGTATGGTGATTGTGATGGTGTGGTGATGATAGTGATGGTTGTGGTGATGATGTGATGGTAGTGGTGATGTGTGATGGTGGTGATGGGTGGTGATGATAGTGTGTGTGATGATGTGATGGTAGTGGTGATTGATAGTGTGGTAGATGGGTGGTGATGTGATGGTTGTGGTGATGATAGTGATGGTAGTGGTGATGGTAGTGGTGGATAAGTGTTTGGGAGTGGTGAGGTGGTGATGGTGTGGTTTATGTGTGTGGTAGGGTGATGGTTGGTTGATGAAGGGGGTAGTGATATTGTGATGGTAGTGGGTGTTATGATGGTAGTGTTTAGTGATGGTGTGTGTGGATGGTGGTGATGATAGTGTGGTAGTTAATTGTGATGGTAGTGATGTGTGGTGAATGTAGGATGTTAGGGTGATTTGGATGTGATGGTAGTGGTGATGTAGGGGAATGGTATTTGGGGTGATTTGATGTTGGTGATGATAGTGATGATGTGTGGGTTATGGGGTGGTGTATGGTGGGTGGTTATGATTGAGTGGGTTTATGGATGGTTGGGTGATTGTGGGAGTGGTGTTGAGTGTGGTGTGGTGATTGGATGGTGATGATAGTGATGGTAGTGGTTGATGATAGGATGGTAGTGGTGATGATAGTGTAGGTAGTGGTGATGATAGTGATGGTAGTGGTGATGATAGTGATGGTAGTGGTGTTGTTCAAAAAAAGGCGATTTATATAACATCTGCAGACAATATCAGGTCTCCCCTTCTACTATTCAGTTTGTTTCTGTGTTTAACAAGTCAGAAAGTATCCTGATCTAGTTAACCTTTATAATTATGATAAGTTTAATAATATTTTAGGACTGCAACTAATAGGACACTAACGAAATAAAAATTGAGAACTTTATAATCTAAGTTGTCTAGGTGGACAAAATCAAGGTAAATGAATTTGATACAATTTAGGATATAAGCTGCTACACTTCTCTTATAGTGCGAAGTTATAGTACGTATAGCAGTATATTCCTGAAGGAACATTTCCTAACAGTACGACTCTTAGTTGTGAGTGTGGGGGAAGTTCGTGAGGCAGTAGGTAAAATGAAAGGGGGTAAGGCAGCCGGGATTGATGGGATAAAGATAGAAATGTTAAAAGCAGGTGGGGATATAGTTTTGGAGTGGTTGGTGCAATTATTTAATAAATGTATGGAAGAGGGTAAGGTACCTAGGGATTGGCAGAGAGCATGCATAGTTCCTTTGTATAAGGCAAAGGGGATAAAGAGAGTGCAAAAATTATAGGGGGATAAGTCTGTTGAGTGTACCTGGTAAAGTGTATGGTTAGAGTTATAATTGAAAGAATTAAGAGTAAGACGGAGAATAGGATAGCAGATGAACAAGGAGGCTTTAGGAAAGGTAGGGGGTGTGTGGACAGGTGTTTACAGTGAAACATATAAGTGAACAGTATTTAGATAAGGCTAAAGAGGTCTTTGTGGCATTTATGGATTTGGAAAAGGCGTATGACAGGGTGGATAGGGGGGACAATGTGGCAGATGTTGCAAGTGTATGGTGTAGGAGGTAGGTTACTGAAAGCAGTGAAGAGTTTTTACGAGGATAGTGAGGCTCAAGTTAGAGTATGTAGGAAAGAGGGAAATTTTTTTCCCAGTAAAAGTAGGCCTTAGACAAGGATGTGTGATGTCACCGTGGTTGTTTAATATATTTATAGATGGGGTTGTAAGAGAAGTAAATGCGAGGGTCTTGGCAAGAGGCGTGGAGTTAAAAGATAAAGAATCACACACAAAGTGGGAGTTGTCACAGCTGCTCTTTGCTGATGACACTGTGCTCTTGGGAGATTCTGAAGAGAAGTTGCAGAGATTGGTGGATGAATTTGGTAGGGTGTGCAAAAGAAGAAAATTAAAGGTGAATACAGGAAAGAGTAAGGTTATGAGGATAACAAAAAGATTAGGTGATGAAAGATTGAATATCAGATTGGAGGGAGAGAGTATGGAGGAGGTGAATGTATTCAGATATTTGGGAGTGGACGTGTCAGCGGATGGGTCTATGAAAGATGAGGTGAATCATAGAATTGATGAGGGAAAAAGAGTGAGTGGTTGCACTTAGGAGTCTGTGGAGACAAAGAACTTTGTCCTTGGAGGCAAAGAGGGGAATGTATGAGAGTATAGTTTTACCAACGCTCTTATATGGGTGTGAAGCGTGGGTGATGAATGTTGCAGCGAGGAGAAGGCTGGAGGCAGTGGAGATGTCATGTCTGAGGGCAATGTGTGGTGTGAATATAATGCAGAGAATTCGTAGTTTGGAAGTTAGGAGGAGGTGCGGGATTACCAAAAACTGTTGTCCAGAGGGCTGAGGAAGGGTTGTTGAGGTGGTTCGGACATGTAAGAGAATGGAGCGAAACAGAATGACTTCAAGAGTGTATCAGTCTGTAGTGGAAGGAAGGCGGGGTAGGGGTCGGCCTAGGAAGGGTTGGAGGGAGGGGGTAAAGGAGGTTTTGTGTGCGAGGGGCTTGGACTTCCAGCAGGCATGCGTGAGCGTGTTTGATAGGAGTGAATGGAGACAAATGGTTTTTAATACTTGACGTGCTGTTGGAGTGTGAGCAAAGTAACATTTATGAAGGGATTCAGGGAAACCGGCAGGCCGGACTTGAGTCCTGGAGATGGGAAGTACAGTGCCTGCACTCTGAAGGAGGGGTGTTAATGTTGCAGTTTAAAAACTGTAGTGTAAAGCACCCTTCTGGCAAGACAGTGATGGAGTGAATGATGGTGAAAGTTTTTCTTTTTCGGGCCACCCTGCCTTGGTGGGAATCGGCCGGTGTGATAATAAAAAAAAAATAAATAACGACTCTTAGTACCGTCTGGCGCATTATCAATTATAAAATAATACTAACATATACAATTGTGGGTGTGAATGTGTGCTTAATGTGCTCGTTGTTTCAGTAAGACTCGACTCGACTTAGACTTTAAAGGTGATTGACACTAGTCCACAAATAATCTATCTTCTCCACCATCAAGGCAATTAAAATAGCTTGCTTGAACAATAAGGCGAATCATTCTCCAGCAGCAATAATGTAAGAAGCAGCAGCACAGTG
Organism: Cherax quadricarinatus; assembly: GCF_026875155.1. Lineage (NCBI taxonomy): Eukaryota > Metazoa > Arthropoda > Malacostraca > Decapoda > Parastacidae > Cherax > Cherax quadricarinatus. Next base: position 10,335 of record NW_026508154.1, read on the forward strand.
TCAGTAACAAGAAGACAAAATAACGACCCTATCTGGGGACCATCTCCAGATCCTCCATAAAAATCATAAAACTCCCTTAATACTGAATAAGTTCAGAATACAAATCCCCGACCGCGGTGTGTAGTGCTAACAAAATAGGTTGGAACTTCAGCTTGGGATCTGGGTTGCTTAGAGTGTATTAGACCCAAAACCTCAGATAAACGTAAAAAATCACTAAGTCTGAATATGCTCTGTGAACAGGTTAAAAGAAGTTTTTCGACTCACCAGGTAACCATTGGATGAAATCAAACCGACGAGGTGAAGAAGTGCTAAGGGCCTTGATCCCTCAACGTGGGGAACGGCATCTCTCTAGGGCCCTTAGGAGGGAGCAGAGATCTGGGGTGTCCCACTAATAACAGTTTAAACGCTCCTTGAAACGGGGGCAAACTACCTGGGTACAAAGGCGAAATATATTCCCTTTTTAAAAGAAAGGAGACAGACATGGGGCGCAAATTAAGCCCGTGCACTGAGTGTATAGAGCAAAGTCATGGGAAGATTATCGGAAGAGAAGGGGTGGAGCCCCTAGAAGGGAAAAAGTTATAAACACAAAGCACAGATTCAGGAAGGCAATCCTGGTCAAAAACCTTTTGGGAGTTTTTGCAAGTAATGGAAGTAAGGCACGAGGAGGGGGGGGGGTAGTTTTGCTTTTTTCTTGGATGCAAATTGGCCTTCAACAAGTTCCTCACAAAAATTGTGCAAAAGTTAGATGAGGCAAAATAACAGGAAGGGCCACAATGAATCAGCGAATACCTGAAGGGAGGAAACAATGATCAGGGTACCAACGGGGTATAAAAATGGGTCCCTGTGACGAGGGGGTTCACAGGGGTCAGCCCTAGGACCAGGCTATTTTTGATATATGTGAAACATATCGGAAGGGGGGGGAAATCAGAAATTTTCCCTGTTTGCAGATGATGTGAAATTAATGAGGGAATTAAATCGGTAGGATCAGGCAGGATACAAAAGAGACCCGGATGGGTGGAACTTGTCCAGCAACTGGCTCCCCGAATTTTTAACCCCGCCCAAAAGCCAAAAACAGAAGAAGGGAATGGTAAAGAGACCGCAGACGAGATGGTAGGGTGGCCAAAGACTGCAAACCTCACCAAGGAAAATTTTTTTTTTTATTTAATCAAAAAAGAAGCGCTAAGCCACAAGGGGTATAAGCACTAAGAAAGGATTTGGGGGAGTAAAAGACTAAAAATCTTCTGAGGTAATAATCCAATAAATGGGGCAGATATGGGCCCGCAAACTGAGAGTAGCGTTCCGTCCTCATAAAGAATCCTCAAGCCTGACACCGTCAGTCCCATTAATTTTATTATAAAAAGGGGAACGCCCAAACTCGTAAGGTTTTACAGGCCTGTGGGGGGGGGATGTGGGAAAGGGATTGAGATTTAATTAGGGGAATTTAAACCGACCAATTCCCCAGATCAAGAGCCCCCCACCAGCACAAAAAACTTCCTTGGGGGATCAGGCCATATGGAGACGCAGGCCAGTTTGGAACCCACCCTGGGGCAAACACGCAAGAAAATTTGAGAAAATGCAAAGGTTTTCAACAAGGTAGTTCCAGGCTAAGGGGAATGTCCTACGAAAAAGTTTAAAAGGACCCGACGACACTGGAGGAAAAGGATTATGGGGAGAAATGATAACGACTACAAAATAGTGCGAGGAAAAAGACAAGGTGGACAGAGAAGGATGTTCCAGAGATGGGAAACGAAAAAGAGGTCACATTTTGGGAAATTGAAGATCAGATGAGTCAAAGGGATTTTTTTTTTTTAATAAGTCGGGTTTTCCCACCGAGGCAGGGTTAACCCCGAAAAAAAAAAAAATCCCCAAAAAGAAAATATTTCATCATCATT
>NW_026508156.1:0-14103 GCF_026875155.1 Cherax quadricarinatus
TGTACTGTACTTGTTTGTGTGTTATTGTACTGTATGGTCTTGTGTGTTTTTGACGCTGGTCTTTGATTATTGTACGTACGGTCTTGTAGTTTTTGTACTGTACTGGTTTTGTGTTTTTTTGTACGTATGGCTTTTGTTATTGACGTACTGGTCTTGTGAGTTATTTTCTGTAATGTCTTTGTGTTAAATTTATATTTCATTGTTTTGGACGGGTTTCCCCTTTTATTTCAATTATAGACGGGTTTTTTCCCTTTAATTTCATTTTTCGGACGGTTTCCGTTCAATTTCATTGTTTTGGCGGGTTTCCCTTTTTATTCATCGTTCTGGACGGGTTTCCTTTTCAATTTCATTGTTTTGGGGGCGTGTTTTTTCCCGTCATATTTCATAGTTATAGACGGTTTCCCTGTCTTTTTCATTTTTCTGGACGGGTTTCCTTTCTATTTCCCTTTTTCTTGGACGGGTTTTCCTGTCATATTTCATTTTTTGGACGGGTTTCCCCTTTTATTTCATTTTTGGACGGGTTTTCCTGTCATATTTCATTGTTCTGAAGGTTTCCTTCCTATTTTATTGTATGGACGGTTTTCCCTCTTTTCATTACTCTGGACGGGTTTTCCCTTTTCATATTTTATTGTTTGGACGCGTTTCCCTGTAATTTTTTTGTTCTTAACGCGTTCCCCCGTCATATTTCATTGTTTTGGAGGGTTTCCTTCTTTATTTCATTGTTCTGGACGGGTTTTCCCTCTCACAATTTTATTGTTCTTGACGTTTTCAATCTCTATTTCATTGTTCGGGACGGGTTTCCATCTCATATTTTATTGTTCTGGACGATTTTTTTTTCATATTTCATTGTTCTGGACGGGGGTTTTTCTTTGGTTTCATTGTTTTGCACGGGTTCCTTTTAACTTCATTGTTATGGGGGGTTTGCTTTTAATATTTCATTGTTCTTTCGGGGGGCCCCATCATATTTTTTTGTCCTGGGGGGTTTGCTACTCATATTTCATTGTTTCTGGGGGGTTTCATTTTCCCTTTTCATTGTTTTGGACTGGTTTCCCCTTCATATTTTTGTTGTGGGCAGTTTCTCTGAAAATTTTTGTTGTCTGGACGGGTTTCCCTCTTAGGTTTTTATTGTTCTGCAGGGGTTTTCCCTTTTTATATTTCATTGTTTTGGACGGTTTTCCCTCTATATTTTATTTTTCTGGGCGGGTATCCTTTCATATTTTGTTGTTCGGACGCCTTTCCCTGTCAAAATTTTATTGTTCTGGACTGGGTTTTTTTTCTTAATTGCATTGTTCTGGATGGTTTCCCTGTCATAAATTTTTTTGTTCCGGCGGTTTCCTTCTCATATTTCATTGTTCGGAGGGTTTCAATCCATATTTCATTTTTTTGGTCCGGGTATCCCTTTATATTTCGTTTTTTGGACGCCTTTTCCCGTCATATTTCTTGTTCTGGACTGGTTTCCCTCTTATATTTCATTGTTTTTTGGACGGGGTTTCCCTGTCATATTTTCGTATTCTAAACGGGTTTTTTTTGTCACATATATTGTCTGGCGGGTTTCCTTCCATATTTCATTGTTTTGGACGTCTTTCCTTCCCCAATTTTAATGTTCTGGACGGGTTTCCTGTTATATTCATTTTTGGGGGGGGGGGCCTTTTCCCCTTTTCATTATCTGGACGGTTTCCTTTCTCATATTTTTATTGTTTTGGAAGGGGTTTCCCCCGCAATTTGTTTTTCTGGCGTGTTTCTCTTCATATTTCATTGTTTGGGGCGGGTTTCCCGTCTTTTTCATTGTTCTGGAGGGTTTCCTTCTCATTTTCATTGTTTTTTGGGGGGTTTCCGTCGATTTCATTGTTTTTACGGGGTTTCCTTTCCCCTATTTTATTTGGTTTTTGGACGGGTTTTCCCTATAATTCATTGTTCCTACGGGTTTCCTTCTAAAATTTCTTTTTTTTGGACGGGTTTCCCTGTCTATTTCATAGTTTTAACGGGTTTCCCTGTCATATTCATTTTTCTGTACGGGTTTTCCCTTTTCATATTTCATTGTTTTGGACGGGTTTCCCTGTCATATTTCATCGTTCGGCGGGTTTCCTTCTCATATTTCATTGTTTTGGACGTGTTTTCCTGTCATATTTCATGGTTATAGACGGGTTTCCCTGTCATATTTCGTGGTTCTGGACGGGTTTCCTTCTCATATTTCATTGTTTTGGACGGGTTTTCCTGTCATATTTCATTGTTCTGGACGGGTTTCCTTCTCATATTTCATTGTTCTCTACGGGTTTCCCTGTCATTTTTCATTGTTCTGGACGAGTTTCCTTCTCATATTTCATTGTTCTGGACGGGTTTCCCTGTCATATTTCATTGTTCTGGACGGGTTTCCTTCTCATATTTCTATGTTCTATACAGGTTTCCCTGTCATATTTCATTGTTCTGGACGAGTTTCCTTCTCATATTTCATTGTTCTGGACGGGTTTCCCTGTCATATTTCATTGTTCTGGACGGGTTTCCTTCTCATATTTCTATGTTCTGGACGGGTTTCCCTGTCATATTTCATTGTTCTGGACGGGTTTCCTTCTCATATTTCATTGTTCTGGACGAGTTTCCATCTCATATTTCATTGTTCTGGACGGGTTTCCCTGTCATATTTCATTGTTCTGGACGAGTTTCCTTCTCATATTTTATTGCTCTGGACGGGTTTCCCTGTCATATTTCATTGTTCTGGACGAGTTTCCTTCTCATATTTCAATGTTCTGGACCGGTTCCCCCGTCATTTTCATTGTTCTGGACGAGTTTTTCCTTTTCATATTTCATTTTTCTGGACGGGGGTTTTCCCCCCATATTTCATTGTTTTTCTACGGGGTTTTCCCCCGTCATTTTCATTTTTTTTTCCGACGAGGGTTTTTTTTTCATATTTCCTTTTTCTGGACGGGTTTTTACCTTCAATTTTATTGTTCCCGGAAGGGTTTTTCCCTTTTCATATTTTTTATGTTTGGACGGGTTTTCCCTTTTTATTTTCATTGTTTGGGGCGGGTTTTTTCCTTTATTTCATTTTTCTGGACGGGGTTTTCCCCGTCACATTTCATTGTTCCGGACGGGTTTCCCCTTTTTCATATTTCATTGTTTGGAAGGGGTTTTCCCTTTTTATATTTCATTGCTCTTACGGGGTTTCCCCTTTTAAATTTTTATAGTTATAGACGGGTTTCCCTGTCATTTTTCATTGCTCTGGGGCGGGTTTTTTATCTATTTCATTTTTCTGGACGCGGGTTTTCCCCGTTTTATATTTTATTGGGTTTTTAAGCGTTTTCCCTGCATAATTTTTTTGTTTCTGGACGGGTTTCCTTCCCCATATTTCTTTTTTTGGAAGGGTTTTTCCCCCTACATTTTTATTTTTCTTGACGTGTTTTTTTCTTTGTATTTCATTGTTTTGCACGGTTTCCCCTTTTCAAAATTTTTATTGTTCTGGGCGGGTTTCTTTTTATATTTATTGTTTTGGGCGGGTTTCCCCCTTAAAGGGTTTTTTTGTTCTGCAAAGGGTTTTTTCCCTTTTCATACTTCATTGGGTTTTGGACGTGTTTTCTTCTAATATTTCATTGTTTTTGACGGGGGGTTTTCCCCATCATTTTTTTTTGTCCTGGATGGGGGGTTTTCTACTCATTTTTTCATTGTTTGGGGGTTTCATTTTCCCTATTTTATTGTTTTTGGGGCTGGTTTTTCCCCCTCATTTTTCATTGGGTTCCCGGGCATTTTCTCTGTCATATTTCATTTGGTTTTTGGGTGGTTTCCCTGTTTTAAATTTTTATTGTTCGGGACATGTTTCTCCGTCATATTTTTTGTTCTGGAGGGTTTTCCCCCTTTGGTTTCCCTTGTTCTGCCGGGTTTTCCCTTTTTATATTTCATTTTTTCTGGACAGTTTTCCCTCTAAATTTCTTTTTCCCGGGCGGGGTTTTCCTTGTCATAATTTTGTTGTTCTTGACGCCTTTCCCTTTAAAATTTCATTTGTTCTGGGGCCGGTTTTCCTTTTTATATTCAAATTTTTCTGGGTGGTTTTTCCCCCTAAAATTTTAGTTTCCGGTTTTGGGGTTTTCCCTTTTCAAATTTTTATTGTTCGGGGCGCGTTTCCCCCCCTTTTTTCGTAGTTTAAAAGGGTTTCTTTGTCAAATTTTCATTTTTCTTTGGGGGGTTTACTTCTCATATTTTATTTTTCTGGGCGTTTTTCCTTCTCAAAAATTTTTAAAGTTTTTGGGGCTGGTTTTCCCCGTTTTATTTTTTTTTTTTTCCCGGGCGGGGTTCCTTCCCATATTTCATTTTCTGGACGGGTTTCCTTTTCTATTTTCCAAAATTTTTCTGGCCTTTCCTTTTCAATTTTATTGTTCTGGAGGGTTTTCCTGTTATATTTCATTTTTTTGGACGGGTTCCTTCCCATATTTCATTATTCTGGCGGGTTTTTCCCCTATATTTTCATTGGTTTTGGGGGGAAAGGGTTTTTCCCGTTTAAAATTTCGGGTTTTTCTGGACGGTTTCCCCTTTTCATAATTTTATTGTTTGGGCGGGTTTCCCTTTTCTTTTTTTCTTTTTTTCTGGACGGGGTTTTTTTTCATTTTCATTGTTTTGGGGGGGTTTCCGTCGTTTTTTCATTGTTCTCTACGGGTTTTCCTTCTCCCTATTTCATTTGGGTTTTGGCGGGGTTTTCCGGGCATATTTTTATTTTCTCTAGGGGTTTTTCCCTTTTCATATTTCGTTGTTTTGGGCGGGTTTTCCCCCGTCATATTTATAGTTATAGAAAGGGTTTTCCCCGACATAAATTTTTTTGTTCCCGGGCGGGGTTTTCCCTTTTCATTTTTCATTTTTTTTGGGACGGGGTTTTCCCCCGTCATATTTCATCGTTCTGGCGGGTTTTTCCCTTTTCCCTATTTCTTTTTTTGGGGGTTTTTTTTCCCTTTTCAATTTTATCGTTTATAGAGGGTTTCCCCGTCATATTTTTTGGTTCTGGGCGGGTTTCCTTCTCTAATTTTATTGTTTTTGACGGGTTTTTTTCCCGTCAATTTCATTTTTGGGGGGTTTTCCCCCATATTTCATTGTTTTCTACGGGTTTCCCCGTCTTTTTTTATTGTTTCCCGGACGAGTTCCTTCTCCCTATTTCCCTTGTTTTTGGACTGGTTTTTCCCGTCTTTTTCATTGTTCTGGACGGGGTTTCCTTCTTCCATTTTCTATGTTCTATAAAGGTTTCCCCTGTATATTTAATTTTTTTGGCGAGTTTCCTTTTTCCCTATTTCATTGTTTGGAAGGGGTTTTCCCCGCATTTTTCATTGTTCTGGACGGGGTTTTCCCTTTTATTTTATTTTTCTTTTGGCGGGTTTCCCAGTCATATTTCATTGTTTGGAGGGTTTCCCTTTTCATTTTTCATTGTTCCCGGACGAGTTTCCATCTCATATTTTTTTGTTTTTTAAAGGGTTTCCCTGTCATATTTCATTTTTCTGGAAAGATTTCCTTCTCATATTTAAAACCCTGGACGGGGTTTCCCGTCATATTTTTATTGTTTGGGGCGAGTTTTCCTTTTCATATTTCATTGTTTGGGCGGGAAATTTCCCCGTCATATTTCTTGTTCTGGACGGGTTTCCCTTTTTAAATTTTTTTTTGTTCGGGCGGGGGTTTTCCCCGTAAAATTTTTATTGTTTTTGGGGGGGGTTTCCTTCCCCATATTTCATTGTTCTGGACGTGTTTTTTATGTCATATTTTTATTGTTTTTGGTCGAGTTTCCTTCCAAAATTTTTGATGTTTGGATGGGTTTTCCCCGTATATTTCCTTGTTGTGGAAAAGGTTTCCCCCGTCATATTTCATTGTCCTGGCGGGGGTTTCCCCCCTCATTTTTTTCAATTTTTCTGGACGGGTTTACCGTCATTTTTTCATTGTTCTGGACGGGTTTTTCCCGTTTTTTAAAAAATTTTTTTATTGTTTTTGGAGGGTTTTTCCCTTTTCTTTTTCATTTTTCTGGGGCGGGTTTTTCCCCCCTCATATTTTTATTGTTTTTTGGGGGGGGTTTCCCCCTCATTTTTTATTGTTCTGGACGAGTTTTCCCTTTTCATATTTCATTTTTCAAAGGGGGGGTTTTCCCGGGCTTATTTTATTGTTTTTTTTCGGGTTTCCTTTTTTTTTATTTATTGGGTTTTGGACGGGTTTCCCTTTTTTTTATTTCCCCCCTTTTTTCTGGAGGGATTTTCCCTTTTCACATTTCATTGTTCGGAAAGGGTTTTTCCTGGGGATATTTCAAAAGTTTTGGGGGGTTCCTTCTTATATTTCATTGTTCTGGGGGGGGATTTTTCCCTTTTCACCCTTTCATTGGTCTGGAGGGTTTCCCGTCTTTTTTCAAATTTTTCTGGTTTTTTTTCGGGTGTTATATTTCAAATTTTTTGCACGGGGTTTTTTTCACCCTTTCTTTGTTCTATACGGGTTTTTTTGTATATTTTTTTTCCCGGACGGGTTTTTCCGTCTTTTAAATTTTATTGGGTTTTGGGGCGGGGTTTCCCCCTGTCATATTTCTTTTTTCTGGTTACGGGTTTCCCTTTTCAATTTCATTGTTCAAGACCCGGGGTTTCCTTTTTATATTTCATTGTTAAAGGGCCGGGGTTTTCCTTTTCAATTTCAATTTTTTGGACGGGTTTTTCCCTGTCTATTTTAATTTTTCTAGACGGTTTTTTTCCCCGTCAAATTTTTATTGTTTTTGGACGGTTTTGCTGTCATATTTCATTGTTTTTGGGCGGGTTTCCCTGTCTTTTTTTATTGTTCTGGACGGGGTTTCCCAAAATCACTTTTCATTTTTTTGGACGGGTTTTTTTCTCATATTTCATTGTTCTAAAATGTTTTTCTCTTTCATAAATTTTATTTTTGGGCTTGTATCCCCGTCATATTTCATTTTCTGGACGCCCTTTCCCTGTCATATTTCATTGTTCTGGACGGGGTTTTTCCCTTTTCTTTTTTCTATGTTCTTTGGCGGGTTTCCCTGTTTTTTTTTCATTGTTTTTGGGCGGGTTTTCCTTTCATATTTCATTGGGTTTTGGACGGGTTTTTCCCCGGGCCACATTTCATTGTTCCTGGGCGGGGGTTTTTTCCTTTTCCCTATTTCATTGTTCTGGACGGGTTTCCCTTTTTTTATTTCCTTGCTCTGTACGGGTTTCCCTGTCAATTTCATGTTATTGACGGGTTTCCCTTTTCATATTTAAATTTCTCTGGGCGGGGTTTTTTCCCTTTTCATATTTCTTGTTCTGGGGGGCGTTTTTCCCCGTCTTTTTTTATTGTTCTTACGCTTTTTCCCCGGATATTTCATTGTTTGGACGGGTTTTCCCCTTTTCATATTTCATTGTTCGGGGCGGGTTTCCCTCCACATTTCCCTTGCTTTTGCCCTGTTTTTATTTTCGTATTTTTAAATTGTTGTGGCACGGGTTTCCCTTTTTAAAAATTTTATTTGTTCCGGAAGGGTTTCTTTTTATTTCTTGTTCTGGGCGGGTTTCCCCTCTTAGGTTTTTATTGTTCTTCCCCCGGGGTTTCCTTTTTATACTTCATTGTTAAAGGGGCGTGTTTGCTTCTAATATTTCCTTTTTTTCTTGAAGGGTTTCCCCAATCATATTTCTTTTGGGCCGGATGGGTCTCTTCTTATTTATTTTTCTGGAAAGGGTTTTATTTTCCAAATTTTTTGTTTTTGGGGTGGTTTCCCTGTTCCCTTTTTTCATTGGGTTTTGAAAATGGGTTTTTCGTCATATTTCATTGTTTTGGCTGGTTTCCCTGTCATATTTATTGTTCTGGAAATTTTTCTCTGTCTTTTTTTTGGTTTCTGGACGGGTTTCCCCCTTTGGTTTCATTGTTCTGCCAAAGGGTTTCCTTTTATATTTTATTGGGTTTTGGCGAGTTTCAATTAAAATTTTATTTTTTGGACGGGTTTTTCCTTTGTTTTTTTTATTTCGTTGTTCTTTTACGCCTTTTCCCTTTTCAATTTTAATTTTTTCTGGTATTTGGGTTTTCCCCCTTTTTTATTGCTTTTTTTGGACTGGTTTTCCCTCTCATATTTCATTGTTCCGGTTTGGGTTTCCTTCCCCTGGGTTTTATTGTTTTTGGACGGGGTTTCCCTGTCATATTTCGTAGTTCTAAAAAGGGTTTTTTTGTCAAATTCATTGTTCTGGGGGCGGGTTTTTTTCTCATATTTAAAAGTTCCCGGACCTTTCCTTTCAATTTTTTTAATTTTTCTGGGCGGGGTTTTTTTGTTTTATTTCATTGTTTGGACGGGGTTTTCCCTTTCCCATTTTCATTAAATTTTGGGCGGGTTTCCCCTTTTCCCTATTTTCCCTTGTTTGGACGTCTTTCCCCCTTTTCATATTTTAAAGTTTTCGGGGGGCGGGTTTTCCCGTTATATTTCTTGTTTCCGGACGGGTTCCTTTCCCCCTTTTATTATTTTTGGACGGGTTTCCTTCCATAAATTTTATTGGTTTTGGAAGGGTTTCCCTGTCAATTTTGTTTTTTTCTGGACGTGGGTTTTTCCCCGTCATTTTCATTGTTGTGGACGGGTTTCCCTGTCTTTTTCATTGTTCTGGGCGGGTTTCCTTTTCATTTTTTCATTGTTTTGGCGGGTTTTTCCGGGCGTAAATTTTATTTTTCTCTTTCGGGTTTCCTTTCTTTTCATTGGTTTGGAGGGTTTCCGTCATATTTCATTGTTTTCTAGGGGTTTCCCCTTTTCATATTTCGGGGTTTTTTTGGACGGATTTTCCCCGTCAAAATTTTATAGTTTTAGCCCGGGTTTTTTTGTCATTTTTTTATTGTTCGTACGGGGTTTTTTCCCTTTTCAAAAATTTTAATTTTTTTGGACGGGTTTCCCTTCTATTTCCCTCGTTCTGGACGGGTTTTCCCTTTTCATATTTTTATTGTTTTTTGGGCGTGTTTTTCCCGTTTATATTTTTTAAAATTATAGACGGGGTTTTCCCCGTCTTTTTTCTTGGTTTTTGGAAAGGGTTTCTTCCATAATTTTATTGTTTTTTTTACGGGGTTTTCCCGTCATAAATTTATTGTTTTTGGACGGGTTTCCTTCTCATATTTCTTGTTTTTCTTCGGGTTTCCCTGTCTTTTCATTGTTTTTGGACGAGTTTCCTTCTCATTTTTCATTTTTCTGGACTGGTTCCCCCTTTTATATTTCATTGTTTGGGCGGGGTTTTCCCTTTCTTTTTTCATGTTCTATAAAAGGTTTCCCCGTCATATTTCATTGGGTTTGGACGGTTTTCCCTTTTCATTTTCATTGTTTTGGACGGGTTTCCCGGGCATAATTTTAAATTTTTTTGGACGGGTTTTTTTTTTCATTTTTCTATGTTTGGACGGGTTTCCCCTCATAAATTTATTGTTCTGGACGGGGTTCCCCTTTTTCATAAATTTAATTTTTCTGGGCAGTTTTTCCCTCTCATATTTCCAATTTTTTTTGGACGGGTTTCCCTTCATATTTCATTGGGTTTTGGACGAGTTTTCCTTTTCATATTTTTATTGCTCTGGCGGGTTTCCCTGTCTATTTCATTGTTCTGGACAGTTTTTCCTTCTCATATTTCATTGTTCTTGGCGGGGTTTCCCCCTCATATTTCATTGTTTGGACGGGTTTTTCCCTTTTCTTTTTTCTAGTTTTGGCGGGTTTCCCGTCATATTTTTATTGTTCTGGACGGGGTTTTTTTTCTCATATTTCATTGTTTTGGGCTTCTTTCCCATTATAAATTTTTTTGTTTGGGGCGGTTTTTCCCCCCCCTTTTTTCATGTTCTGGATGGGGGTTCCCCTTTATATTTCCTTGTTGTGGAAAAGGTTTCCCATCATATTTCATTTCCTGGGGGGGGGTTTTCCCCCTCATGTTTTATTTTTCTTTGGGGGGTTTACCTGGTTTAATTTCATTGTTTTTGGGAAAGGGTTTTTTTTCCCGTAATATTTCATTGTTCGGACGGGTTTCCTTCTCCCTTTTTTCATTGTTGGGGCGGGTTTCCCTTCCTTTTTTATTGTTTTGGACGGGTTTCCCCCTCATTTTTATTGTTTGGAAAGAGTTTCCCTTTTTCATATTTCATTTTCGGGGGGGGTTTCCCCTTTTTATTTCATTGTTCTTTTCGGGTTTTCCTTCTATATTTCATTGTTTTTTGGACGGGGTTTTCCTTTTTATATTTCATTGTTTTTGGAGGGTTTTTTTTTCTCACATTTCATTGTTCTGGGGCGGGTTTTCCTGTAATATTTCATTGTTCTGGGGCGGGGTTTTCCCTTTTTTTTTTCAATTTTTTGGAATTTTTTTTTCTTCCAAAAAATTTTATTGTTCTGGACGGGTTTCCCCGTCCTATTTCATTGTTTTGGGTGGGTTTTTGGGTGTTATATTTTTATTTTTTTTTTCACGGTTTTTCTACTACCTTTCTTTGTTCCCATACGGGTTTTTCCCCGGCATATTTTTTGTTCTGGACGGGGGTTCCCCGTCTATTTATTGTTTTTTGGGGCGGGTTTCTCTGTTTATATTTTATTGTTCCCGGACGGGTTTTCCCTTTAAAATTTCTTTTTTTCAAGACCCGGGTTTCCCCTTTTTATATTTTTATTGTTAAAAACGGGTTTTCCCTTTCATAAATTTCCCTTGTTTTTGGACGGGTTTCCCTTCATATTTTTTTGTTCAAAAACGTGTTTCCCTGTCAATTTCATTGTTTTTGGACGGGTTTTTCTGCATAATTTTAAGTTGGGGGGGGGGTTGGGGGGGGAAAATTTCCAAATTTTTCCCGGACGGGTTTCTAAGTACTTTTTATTGTTTTGGACGGGTTTTTTTTCTCATATTTCATTGTTCTAGAAAAATTTTTTTTTTTCATATTTTCATTGTTCCCGGACTTGATCCCGTCAATTTTCATTGTTTTTGGACGGTTTCCTGTAATATTTCATTGTTCTGACTAGTTTCCATCTCTAATTTTAAATTTTTTCTGGACGGGTTTTCCCCCTTTTTCATGTTTTATTGTTTTGGACGGGTTTCCCCCTGTAAAATTTTTAAATTTTTTTTGGACTGGTTCCCTGTCAATTTCATTGTTCTGGACGGGTTCCTTTTAAAATTTTTTCATTGTTCTAGACGGGGTTTTTCCCCGTTTTTTAAATTTTATTGTTTGGACGGGGGTTTTTTCCTTTTCCGGGGATTTCTTTGGGTTTTTGGGCGGAATTTTTTTGTTTTATATCATTGTTTCTGAAAAGGGGTTTCCCCGTCTATTTCATTGTTCTGGCGGGTTTTTCCCTTTTAATTTCATTTCTTTTGGGCGGGGTTTTCCCCGTTTTTTTTTATATTTCATTGTTCTGTACAGGTTTCCTTTCAAATTTCATTTTCAAAGACGGAATTTTTCCTTTTTCATATTTTTTGTTTGGACAAAGGGTTTCCCCGTCCCTAATTTTATTGTTTTAAGGGGGTTTCCCTTTTCATATTTCATTGTTCTGGAAAGGGGTTTTCCCCGTCATATTTCATTGTTTCCCGACGGGGTTTCCCTTTTCATATTTCATTTTCCTGGGAAAGGGTTTTTCCCACTTTTATTTAATTGTTTAAGATGGTTTCCTTTTCATTTTTTCAGTTTCAGGGCGGGGTTTTCCCTTTTCATATTTTATTGTTTGGAAGGGGTTTCCCGTCTTTTTTCATTGTTTTCCCGAAGGGTTTCCTTCTAAAATTTTTATTTTTCCTGGAAGGGTTTCCTACCATATTTTTTGTTCAAGGGCTGGTTTCCCACTCATTTCAGTGTTTTTGGGGGGGGGGTTTCCTTTTCATTTTTTCATTTTTCTTTGGGGGGTTTTTCCTTTTCATTTTTTATTTTCTAGAAAAGTTTCCCTCTCATATTTCATGTTTTTACGGGTTTCCCTGCCCTATTTTATGTTTTTGGCGGGTTTCGGGGTCAAATGCTTTGTTCTTGGGGGCTTTTTTCTCATAAATTTTTTACTGCCCACTACACTACTATTACTATCTCACTTTCTTTAAATTTTTTTTTATTATTTTAGGGGCTGTTTTCCCGCCCCCCCCTTTATCCCGGTAAAAATTTACTGGTCCCCTTTCCTTTGTGCTTCAGTGTGACTAGTTTATTTTCCAAGTCACTGAAAAAAGTCGTCATAAATTTTAGTCTTTCCCCTTTTTTGGGGATTTTTTTATTGTTTCAAATTTTTGGGATTGTATCATTTTAATTTTTTTTTTTTTGGGATCTATCTTCATTCATTCGAATTTTTTCTCTTCCCTAATGTCTCGGGCGGGATTTTTGTTCTGAGAAACTTTTTAAAGGTTTTGGTCATTTTCCCCTTTTGATTTTCTAAGGAATTTACTGTTTAAAATCTAACTTTTTTTAAATATTTGTCGTGTCTCAACCCGTCGTAGCTCTGGAAGAAATGTAACAAACCTTGAACTTTTCCAAAACTTTTATTCTACCTATATTGTGACAAGGTTTCTATACAGGCGCTGTTTCCTCTAATACTATGTTATTTTGGCACGTATTTTTATTCAGACGGATATACCAAATTTACAGCTTTGTATATGTCACCACGGCACTGATTGTTTTTATATCGGATCATCAGCAGCTTAACTAATCAGAAAAATGAGCCTTGGATTTTCGAGGGGCTACGTGCTTCTCAAGCGAAATATTTGGTGTGATGCTCACAACTATATAAGCTATATCGGCCTGAGGAAAACGATGGAAGGTAACATTTGCTGCTGAGAAAGCACAAATGGTGATGGCCTCTCTTGCATTAAGTAATATCTATCTTTCTGATTCTTATCTCATCCGCTAAATCCTGCATATGTTGAGATGGTATTATAGTACACACTTGTTGGTCAGTCACTTAGGATGTACGTATCTTCCTGTGCATTGTTGCGTCTGCTTCCGTCCTATATCCCCATTCCTTATTTAGGATCCTGCTAAGATAAAGACATGACAAACAATATAATATTGCATCTCATGAAAAAAGTAAAATACGAGAAGAAAAGGTTGACTGCACAATTTTAAAATACAAAATAGAAACCGTAAGGAGGAAGACAGAGTACTCAGAGAAGAAACCAGAAACTGAACCACTACTCCCTTTCCTTCCACTTTCCTATATCTCAGTCAATCAATAGCTCAATTATCTACAGCATTATCAGGCGATAAGTCATATAAATGTTAATGTCTCCACTCAACCAACATACATTATACACAATAATATATATATAATATTATATAATATATATATATATATATATATATATATATATAATTTTTATTATATATATATTATATATATATATTGGTGTGTGTGTGTGTGCGTGTGCGGGTGCGTGTGTGTGTGTGTATGTGTGCGTAGAGAGAGGGAGAGAGAGACGAAAGAGAGAGTATGTACTTGTGAATCTTAGCGTATTATGGAGAAACAAGAGATAAATAACAAGAAAAAAAGACAACAGATAACAATTAATAAGAGTTTCCATACATGAAAACGTGAAGTTTACTCGTGGACAGTAATTTGTACACCAAAAAACGTTTAAAATACACTTAAACTGCTAAATAATAGAATAAATTAATAATTAATATGGATGCAATATGAAATATAAATAGAATTCTGAAATTGTTACTAAGTGGCCAGAGCTTCGTGGGCGACCTGGGTGAGTGAGGTCTCTCGTCTGGGTAGTCTGCGGGTCAAGGCTGTCCAGGAGGATGTTAATACTGGGAGCAGATTTCTGCGTGTCCTCCCCAGTAATAGCATCTAACTGTTCTCGTTGTTCTCATGGGTTGTTGTCCTCTCCTTGGGTTGTTGTCCTCTCCTTGGGTTGTTGTCCTCTCCTTCGGTTGTTGTCCTCTCCTTCGGTTGTTGTCCTCTCCTTCGGTTGTTGTCCTCTTCTTCGGTTGTTGTCCTCTCCTTCGGTTGTTGTCCTCTCCTTGTGTTGTTGTCTGGTCCTTGTGTTGTTGTCCTCTCCTGTGTGTTGTCTGGTATTTGTGTGTGTCCTCTACTTGTGTTGTTGTCCTCTCCTTGTGTTGTTGTCCTCTCCTTCGGTTGTTGTCCTCTCTTCTGTTGTTGTCCTCTCCTTGTGGGTTTCTTTGGTCCTTGTGTTTTGTCTGGCCTTGTGTTGTTGGGCCCTCCTTTTTTTTCCC
>NW_026508157.1:0-11150 GCF_026875155.1 Cherax quadricarinatus
GTGGTGGTTACAGCCCCATTGTGTGGTAGAGTGGTGGTGTAGCAGTGCCTTCTAGTGGTGGTAAGAGTGGTGGTGTAGTAGTGCATTGTTGGTAAGAGTGGTGGTTGTAGCAGTGCCATCTAGTGGTGGTAAGAGTGGTGGTGTAGTAGTGCCATCTAGTGGTGGTAGTCAGAGTTAGTCAGGTTATCAGTGATGGTGTTATAGTGAAGGTCAGGACAGTGACCAACCTCAAGGTCACTAAAGGTCAGTTAACCTTCAATAGTCGTCCAGGAGAGACGTGTTGCTCCTCCTCCTGCTGCCCCGCCGGCTTTAGCGCTTCCTCACCCTCTTAATACACCTAAATAATGTAAGTATTGTCTGGTGATGTGTTTGTCAGTACAACAGCTGAGTTGCAGCTCCTGGTACCAGTTGCAGGTCCTGGTCCCCGGTACCAGTTGCAGCACCTGGTCCCTGGTACCAGTTGCAGCTCCTGGTCCCTGGTACCAGTTGCAGCTCCTGGTCCCTGGTACCAGTTGCAGCTCCTGGTCCCTGGTACCAGTTGCAGCTCCTGGTCCCTGGCACCAGTTGCAGCACCTGGTCCCTGGTACCAGTTGCAGCTCCTGGTCCCGGTACCAGTTGCAGCACCTGGTCCCTGGTACCAGTTGCAGCTCCTGGTCCCCGGTACCAGTTGCGCTCCTGGTCCTGGTACCAGTTGCAGCTCCTGGTCCCTGGCACCAGTTGCAGCACCTGGTCCCTGGTACCAGTTGCAGCTCCTGGTCCCTGGTACCAGTTGCAGCACCTGGTCCCTGGTACCAGTTGCAGCTCCTGGTCCCCGGTACCAGTTGCAGCTCCTGGTCCCTGGTACCAGTTGCAGCTCCTGGTCCCCGGTACACAGTTGCAGCTCTGGTCCTGGTACCAGTTTGCAGCTCCTGGTCCCTGGCACCAGTTGCTAGCACCTGGTCCCCGGTACCAGTTGCAGCTCCTGGTCCCTGGCACCAGTTGCAGCACCTGGTCCCTGGTACCAGTTGCAGCTCTGGTCCCTGGTACCAGTTGCAGCTCCTGGTCCCTGGTACCAGTTTGCAGATCCTGGTCCCGGTACCAGTTGCAGCTCCTGGTCCCTGGTACCAGTTGCAGCACCTGGTCCCCGGTACCAGTTGCAGCTCCTGGTCCCTGGTACCAGTTGCAGCTCCTGGTCCCTGGTACCAGTTGCAGATCCTGGTCCCCGGTACCAGTTGCAGCTCCTGGTCCCTGGTACCAGTTGCAGCTCCTGGTCCCAGTTGCAGCTCCTGGTCCCCGGTACCAGTTGCAGCTCCTGGTCCCCGGTACCAGTTGCAGCTCCTGGTCCCCGGTACCAGTTGCAGCTCCTGGTCCCCGGTACCAGTTGCAGCTCCTGGTCCCTGGTACCAGTTGCAGCTCCTGGTCCCCGGTACCAGTTGCAGCTCCTGGTCCCCAGTACCAGTTGCAGCTCCTGGTCCCTGGCACCAATTACAGCTCCTAGTCCTCAGTATCAGTTGCAGCTCCTGGTCCCCGGTACCAGTTGCAGCTCCTGGTCTCTGGCACCAATTACAGCTCCTGGTCCCTGGTACCAGTTGCAGCTCCTGGTCCCCGGTACCAGTTGCAGCTCCTGGTCCCTGGTACCAGTTGCAGCTCCTGGTCCCTGGTACCAGTTGCAGCTCCTGGTCTCCAGTACCAGTTGCAGCTCCTGGTCCCCGGTACCAGTTGCAGCTCCTGGTTCCCGGCACCAATTACAGCTCCTGGTCCCCGGTACCAGTTGCAGCTCCTGGTTCCTGGCACCAATTACAGCTCCTGGTTCCTGGCACCAATTACAGCTCCTGGTCCCCGGTACCAGTTGCAGCTCCTGGTCCCCGGTACCAGTTCCAGCTCCTGGTCCCCAGGACCAATTACAGCTCCTGGTCCCCAGTACCAGTTGCAGCTCCTGGTCCCCAGTACCAGTTGCAGCTCCTGGTCCCCGGTACCAGTTGCAGCTCCTGGTCCCTGGTACCAGTTGCAGCTCCTGGTCCCCTGTACCAGTTGCGGCTCCTGGTCCCTGGTACCAGTTGCAGCTCCTAGTCCTTGGTACCAGTTGCAGCTCCTGGTTCCCGGCACCAATTACAGCTCCTGATCCCCGGTACCAGTTGCAGCTCCTGGTCCCCGGTACCAGTTGCAGCTCCTGGTCCCTGGCACCAATTACAGCTCCTGGTCCCTGGTACCAGTTGCAGCTCCTGGTCCCTGCTACCAGTTGCAGCTCCTGGTCCCTGGCACCAATTACAGCTCCTGGTCCCCGGTACCAGTTGCAGCTCCTGGTCCCTGGCACCAATTACAGCTCCTGGTCCCCAGTACCATTTGCAGCAGCTGGTCCCCAGTACCAGTTACAGCTCCTGGTCCCCGGTACCAGTTGCAGCTCTTGGTCCCCGGTACCAGTTGCAGCTCCTGGCCCCCAGTACCAGTTGCAGCTCCTGGTTCCTGGCACCAATTACAGCTCCTGGTCCCCGGTACCAGTTGCAGCTCCTGGTCCCCGGTACCAGTTGCAGCTCCTGGTCCCCGATACCAGTTGCAGCTCCTGGTCCCCGGTACCAGTGGCAGCTCCTGGTCCCCGGTACCAGTTGCAGCTCCTGGTCCCCGGTACCAGTTGCAGCTCCTGGTCCCCGGTACCAGTTGCAGCTCCTGGTCCCCGGTACCAGTTGCAGCTCCTGGTCCCACCACCAGTTTGCTCACTAAATTGTCTTAATTTTCTTTGGGGTCTAATGTCTTGGAGGGGGGCCGGAGGGGACCCTAGTGGAGTGGGTTTTGATGCGAGGAACTGGAGGTACTCCCCTTCCTCGGATCAAACAACTCCCACATTAGGCGTCACATAACCCATAATGTTGTGTCCAGCTCTGGGTTATTTATTTTATTGAAAAATAACCTAAAGTCTCTTGATCCAAGGAACTTGCGCCTTCTATGTGTAATGTTGATTATAATGTTGCAGGTGTGGTAACTGATGTACCAGGCTGTGTCTGCTGCAACATTGATCAACACAGCAACATTAACCTGGGTTACTCCAGGTATGTGGAGATGCAGCAGCTGGAGATGTTGTCAAAGGTGGGCGGGGCCCACTTGTAAGGTACTTCCAGGTAACAAGTCCACTAAAGATTGGTTATTGAAGCAGATAATAATTATATTATGTGAGAGGCTGGTGGGGGGGGGGGAGATTATAGGGAAGATTGTAACTGATATCTAAAGTAACTTAGTGGGGAGAACTAGTGGGGAGTACTAGTGGGGAGTACTAGTGGGGAGAACTAGTGGGGAGTACTAGTGGGGAGTAAAGTGGGGAGTACTAGTGGGAGTACTAGTGGGGAGTACTAGTGGGGAGAACTAGTGGGGAGTACTAGTGAGGAGAACTAGTGGGGAGAACTAGTGGGGAGTACTAGTGAGGAGAACTAGTGGGGAGTACTAGTGAGGAGAACTAGTGGGGAGAACTAGTGGGGAGTACTAGTGGGGAGAACTAGTGGGGAGAACTAGTGGGGAGAACTAGTGGGGAGAACTAGTGGGGAGAACTAGTGGGGAGAACTAGTGGGGAGAACTAGTGGGGAGAACTAGTGGGAGTACTAGTGGGGAGTACTAGTGAGGTAGAACTAGTGGGGAGTACTAGTGGGGAGTACTAGTGGGGAGTACTAGTGGGGAGAACTAGTGGGGAGTACTAGTGAGGAGAACTAGTGGGGAGAACTAGTGGGGAGTACTAGTGAGGAGAACTAGTGGGGAGTACTAGTGAGGAGAACTAGTGGGGAGAACTAGTGGGGAGTACTAGTGGGGAGAACTAGTGGGGAGAACTAGTGGGGAGAACTAGTGGGGAGAACTAGTGGGGAGAACTAGTGGGGAGAACTAGTGGGGAGAACTAGTGGGGAGTACTAGTGGGGAGTACTAGTGAGGAGAACTAGTGGGGAGTACTAGTGGGGAGTACTAGTGGGGAGTACTAGTGGGGAGAACTAGTGGGGAGTACTAGTGGGGAGAACTAGTGGGGAGTACTAGTGAGGAGAACTAGTGGGGAGTACTAGTGAGGAGAACTAGTGGGGAGAACTAGTGGGGAGTACTAGTGGGGAGAACTAGTGGGGAGAACTAGTGGGGAGTACTAGTGGGGAGAACTAGTGGGGAGTACTAGTGAGGAGAACTAGTGGGGAGAACTAGTGGGGAGTACTAGTGGGGAGAACTAGTGGGGAGTACTAGTGGGGAGAACTAGTGGGGAGAACTAGTGGGGAGTACTAGTGGGGAGAACTAGTGGGGAGAACTAGTGGGGAGTACTAGTGGGGAGAACTAGTGGGGAGTACTAGTGAGGAGAACTAGTGGGAGAACTAGTGGGAGTACTAGTGAGGAGAACTAGTGGGGAGAACTAGTGGGGAGTACTAGTGGGGAGAACTAGTGGGGAGTACTAGTGAGGAGAACTAGTGGGGAGAACTAGTGGGGAGTACTAGTGGGGAGAACTAGTGGGGAGTACTAGTGGGGAGAACTAGTGGGGAGTACTAGTGAGGAGAACTAGTGGGGAGAACTAGTGGGGAGTACTAGTGGGGAGAACTAGTGGGGAGAACTAGTGGGGAGTACTAGTGAGGAGAACTAGTGGGGAGAACTAGTGGGGAGAACTAGTGGGGAGAACTAGTGGGGAGAACTAGTGGGGAGAACTAGTGGGGAGTACTAGTGAGGAGAACTAGTGGGGAGAACTAGTGGGGAGAACTAGTGGGGAGAACTACGGGGAAGTACTAGTGGGAAGTATCAGTGAGGAATGTGTTCCATAAGTTACCATGAATGGGGTGGAGATAATGGGGGATATATTCTATAAGTTACCATGAATGGGGTGGAGATAATGGGGGGATATATTCTATAAGTTACCATGAATGGGGTGGAGATAATGGGGGATATATTCTATAAGTTACCATGAATGGGGTGGAGATAATGGGGGATATATTCTATAAGTTACCATGAATGGGGTGGAGATAATGGGGGATATATTCTATAAGTTACCATGAATGGGGGGGATAAGGGGGATATATTCTATAATTTCCATGAATGGGGGTTGGAGATAATGGGGGGGTTTTTCTATAATTACCATAATGGGGTGGATAAAATTGGGGAAATAAGGTGTAAAATCCCACAAGAGTATATGGTTCACTTGGTAGTGGTGGTACCTGAAAACCTGGCCCAAATGGTGGTACCTGAAGAAAATGGACCCAAAGGGGGGACCTGAAAACCCCGGCCAATGGTGGTCCGAAGAACCTGGCCAAATGGTGGTACCTGAAGAACCCGGCCCAAAAAGGGGGGTACCCCGAAGAACCCGGGGCCCAAATGGTGGGACCCGAAGAACCCGGGCCAAGTGGGTGGTCCCCGAAGAACCCGGCCCAAATGGTGGTACCTGAAGAATGGCCAAGTGGTGGGGACCTGAAGAACCTGGCCCAAATGGTGGTACTGAAGAACCTGCCAAGTGGTAGTACCTGAAAAACCCCGGACAAGTGTGGACCCGAAGAACCTGCCAAGGGTGGACTGAAGAAACCCGGAAGTGGTGGTACCTGAAAAACCTGGGCCAAGTGGGGTACCTGAAAAACCCGGCCAAAAGGGGGTACCTGAAAAAACCCGGGCCAAATTGGGACCCTAAGAACCTGGCCCAAATGGTGGTACCTAAGAACCTGGCCAATGGGGGTACCTGAAGAAAACCCGGGCCCAAATGGTGGAAACCCCAAAACCTGGACAAAATGGGGGTATAAGAACCGGCCAAGTGGTGGTACCTGAAAAACCTGGACAAGTGGTGGGACCCGAAGAACCTGGGCAAGTGGTGGTTCCTGAAGAACCTGGACAAAGTGGTGGTACCTGAAGAACCTGGAAAAGTGGTGGTACCTGAAGAACCTGGCCAAGTGGTGGTACCTGAAGAACCTGGCCAAGTGGTGGTACCTGAAGAACCTGGACAAGTGGTGGTACCTGAAGAACCTGGACAAGTGGTGGTACCTGAAGAACCTGGACAAGTGGTGGTACCTGAAGAACCTGGCCAAGTGGTGGTACCTGAAGAACCTGGACAAGTGGTGGTACCTGAAGAACCTGGACAAGTGGTGGTACCTGAAGAACCTGGACAAGTGGTGGTACCTGAAGAACCTGGCCAAGTGGTGGTACCTGAAGAACCTGGCCAAGTGGTGGTACCTGAAGAACCTGGACAAGTGGTGGTACCTGAAGAACCTGGACAAGTGGTGGTACCTGAAACCTGGACAAGTGGTGGTACCTGAAGACCTGGCCAAGTGTGGTACCTGAAGAACCTGGCCAAGTGGTGGTACCTGAAGAACCTGGACAAGTGGTGGTACCTGAAGAACCTGGACAAGTGGTGGTACCTGAAGAACCTGGCCAAGTGGTGGTACCTGAAGAACCTGGCCAAGTGGTGGTACCTGAAGAACCTGGCCAAGTGGTGGTACCTGAAGAAACCTGGCCAAGCGGTGGAAACCCTGAAGAACCTGGCCCAAGCGGTGGGTACCTGAAGAACCTGGCCAAGTGGTGGTACCTGAAGAACCTGGCAAGTGGTGGTACCTGAAGAACCTGACAAGTGGTGGTACCTGAAGAACCTGGCCAAGTGGTGGTACCTGAAGAACCTGGCCAAGTGGTGGTACCTGAAGAACCTGGCCAAGTGGTGGTACCTGAAGAACCTGGCCAAGTGGTGGTACCTGAAGAACCTGGCCAAGTGGTGGTACCTGAAGAACCTGGCCAAGTGGTGGTACCTGAAGAACCTGCATAAGTGGTGGTACCTGAAGAACCTGGCCAAGTGGTGGTACCTGAAGAACCTGGCAAAGTGGTGGTACCTGAAGAACCTGGCCAAGTGGTGGTACCTGAAGAACCTGGCCAAGTGGTGGTACCTGAAGAACCTGGACAAGTGGTGGTACCTGAAGAACCTGGACAAGTGGTGGTACCTGAAGAACCTGGACAAGTGGTGGTACCTGAAGAACCTGAACAATGGTGGTACTGAAGAACCTGGACAAGTGGTGGTACCTGAAGAACTGGCCAAGTGGTGGTACCTGAAGAACCTGGCCAAGTGGTGGTACCTGAAGAACCTGGACAAGTGGTGGTACCTGAAGAACCTGGCCAAGTGGTGGTACCTGAAGAACCTGGCCAAGTGGTGGTACCTGAAGAACCTGGACAAGTGGTGGTACCTGAAGAACCTGGACAAGTGGTGGTACATGAAGAACCTGGCCAAGTAATTTTATGCTTAGAAGTCACAAAAATATTTACAGAAGCATTATCTTGTGGGTTTAGCGCTTATGACGCCAGAGTTTGTATTAGAGCGTCGGGGGGGGGGGCATTCGTTTTGAAATGGGGTTATACAGTGTATATTTACAGACTTTGTAGGCTGATTCATCTTACCTAGACTCCCTTGGTCTTACCTAGACTCCCTTGGTCTTACCTAGACTCCCTTGGTCTTACCTAGACTCCCTTGGTCTTACCTAGACTCCCTTGGTCTTACCTAGACTCTCTTGGTCTTACCTAGACTCTCTTGGTCTTACCTAGACTCTCTTGGTCTTACCTAGACTCTCTTGGTCTTACCTAGACTCTCTTGGTCTTACTAGACTCTCTTGGTCTTACCTAGAACTCCCTTGGTCTTTACCTAGACCCCCTTGGTCTTACCTAGACCCCTTGGTCTTACCTAGACTCCCTTGGTCTTACCTAGACCCCCTTGGTCTTACCTAGACTCCCTTGGTCTTACCTAGACTCCCCTGGTCTTACCTAGACTCCCTTGGTCTTACCTAGACTCCATTGGTCTTACCTAGACTCCCTTGGTCTTACCTAGACTCCCTTGGTCTTACCTAGACTCCCTTGGTCTTACCTAGACTCCCTTGGTCTTACCTAGACTCCCTTGGTCTTACCTAGACCCCCTTGGTCTTACCTAGACTCCCTTGGTCTTATTTAGACTCCCTTGGTCTTACCTAGACTCCCTTGGTCTTACCTAGACTCCCTTGGTCTTACCTAGACTCCCTTGGTCTTACCTAGACTCCCTTGGTCTTACCTAGACTCCCTTGGTCTTACCTAGGCCCCCTTGGTCTTACCTAGACTCCCTTGGTCTTACCTAGACTCCCTTGGTCTTACCTAGGCCCCCTTGGTCTTACCTAGACTCCCTTGATCTTACCTAGACTCCCTTGATCTTACCTTCACCTTCCTTCATCCTCCCTTGTGCCACCACTCGTCTTCACATTAGTAAGCCCTGTACCTGGACCCCTGGAGTATGCAGCATACTCCAGGTATACCTGGAGTATGCAACATTCTCCAGGTATACCTGGAGTATGCAACATACTCCAGGTATACCTGGAGTATGCAACATACTCCAGTTTCTATCAAAGTAACTTATAAATTTAGATAGCGTCAAGTAGGATAGATAAGGTATATAATTGGAGCATCTGCTATATGCATTATGAATGCATATAGCAGGGGAGAGTAATCTCCCCTGAAGACATAGATTACGTAGAACTGTTGGCCTGGGAACCCACCAACGACCTTCAGTAGCTGTCTGCAATCTGTTATTGTACATGGTTTCAGTGGGGATTTTGGTGGGTTTCGGGCTTGGGTAGTGGTTGTGGTTTGGGTTTTTCTACGTTTTTTATGCCTTTGGCCAAACTGTCCAAAGTTAAATATTGATTCATTGAGTGAAAATTGTGTAATCATTTTGGAAAATTTAAGCGGTGTTCAGATTCCTATGAATATAAAAGTATTGAGAACTGCAGTTGGTTTGATAGTTTGTAAGTAGTTTAGTGTAACACTTCTGGCAGCAGACATTAATGATGAAAATAATGAAAACCTCTGTGATCTGAAGTGTTAGTAAGCAGAAAGATCACTAACATCTGATGCTGATGAGTATAGTTAGGGGGGTGAAATACAAAACTGACACTTGGGGAGGAAACTAGACGTGTCTAACCTGGGTTGTTTAGAGACCACTTTCAACTGCACCTGGTCTATTTGTGGACCAGATTTCTCTAACTTGTATTATGTTTCCACATTATAAATGGCGTACAATACCAGGTTGGTAAGAGACATTGTGACAGGTATCATTATTCATGAAGTGTTTTGCTTGGGGAGTCGACTTTATCTGTCGACTACAGAGGCGACAATAGTCCTGGAGACTAAATTGTTGAGTTAATTTTGAGATCTACTCTCCAACCTTGATAGATGATCAGTCTCGTAGCCAGAATCTATTTACTTCTAATTTCTTACCTAACATTGGCCAATAGGAATATTGGAGTTGCTTGTAAAGTCTTGTAAGATCCTGTTGAACTTTTTTATGAAGGTCAATTTTGTCGCAATTTTCCCAGTGTTTTCTGTACTGACACTATTTAGCTCGAATATTGTTACTGTTACTACTACCTCTAAATACTACCAGGACTTACTGCTAGACAGACTAAACCCGCACTTCTGTTATTACCAGTACTATAATACCACCAGTGGTATTGTCACTACCACCAGTGGTATTATCACTACCACCAGTGGTATTGTCACTACCACCAGTGGTATTGTCACTACCACCAGTGGTATTGTCACTACCACCAGTGGTATTGTCACTACCACCCGTGGTTATTATCAAATACCACCAGTTTGGGATTATCACTACCACCAGTTATTATCACTACCACCAGTGGTATTTCACTACCACCAGTGGTATTGTCACTTCCACCAGTGGTATTATCACTACCACCAGTGGTATTGTCACTACCACCAGTGGTATTATCACTACCACCAGTGGTATTATCACTACCACCAGTGGTATTATCACTACCACCAGTGGTATTATCACTACCACCAGTGGTATTGTCACTACCACCAGTGGTATTGTCACTACCACCAGTGGTATTATCATTACCACCAGTGGTATTGTCACTACCACCAGTGGTATTATCATTACCACCAGTGGTATTGTCACTACCACCAGTGGTATTGTCACTACCACCAGTGGTATTGTCACTACCACCAGTGGTATTGTCACTACCACCAGTGGTATTGTCACTACCACCAGTGGTATTGTCACTACCACCAGTGGTGGTATCACTACCACCAGTGGTGGTATCAGTACCACCAGTGGTGGTATCACTACCACCAGTGGTGGTATCACTACCACCAGTGGTGGTACCACTACCACCAGTGGTGGTACCACTACCACCAGTGGTGGTATCACTACCACCAGTGGTGGTATCACTACCTCCAGTGGTGGTATCACTACCACCAGTGGTGGTATCACTATCACCACTGGTGGTATCACTACCACCAGCAGTATTATCACTACCACCAGTGGTATTATCACTACCACCAGTGGTATTATCACTACCACCAGCGGTATTATCACTACCACCAGTGGTATTATCACTACCACCAGTGGTATTGTCACTACAACCAGTGGTATTATCACTACCACCAGTGGTATTGTCACTACCACCAGTGGTATTATCACTACCACCAGTGGTATTATCACTACCACCAGCGGTATTATCACTACCACCAGTGGGTATTACACTACCACCAGTGGTATTGTCACTACCACCAGTGGTATTATCACTACCACCAGCGGTATTATCACTACCACCAGTGGTATTATCACTACCACCAGTGGTATTACCGCGAATCACACCGGTAGTACCTACACAACTATTGTTAAAACAGTAGTAATTACTTCTACTGTCTATATCACCACTACTGTTTCTTGAAACATGGTCGCCTGACGTCCTTTGTAAGTTAACCCCCCCCCCCTCCATGGTTTATGTGACCTGTCTTGTGCCCCCTCCATGGTTTATGTGACTGTCTTTTGCCCCTCCATTGTTTTTTGACCTGTCTTGTGCCCCCTCCATGGTTATTGAAACCCGTCTTGTGCCCCCTCCATGGTTTATGTGACCTGTCTTGTGCCCCCCTCCATGGTTTATGTGACCTGTCTTGTGCCCCCTCCATGGTTTGTGACCTGTCTTGTGCCCCCCTCCATGGTTTATGTGACCTGTCTTGTGCCCCCTCCATGGTTTATGTGACCTTTTCTTGTGCCCCCCCCATGGTTTATGTGACCTGTCTTGTGCCCCCCCCAGGGGTTTGGCGTTTGTGCCCCCCTCCATGGTTTATGTGACCGTCTTGGGCCCCCCCCCTTTTATGGACCTTCTTGTGCCCCCTCCATGGTTTATGTGACCCTTTTTGGCCCCCCCCATGGGTTT
>NW_026508160.1:0-10979 GCF_026875155.1 Cherax quadricarinatus
CTTGTTTGTGTGTCTTTCAAAACGTAGTGTCTTGTAAACTGTCGGTCTATTAAGACTTTGTGCGCCTTGTAAGGCCTAATGTGCTTGTAAAACTGTAGTGTGTCTCGTAAGACTGTAGTGTGTCTTTTTAAACGTTGTGTTTATTAAGACTGATGTGTTTGTAAGGCAAGTGTGCCTTGAAGATTATGTGTCTTGTAAGACTTAATTGTCTTGCAAGACTGTAGTGTGTCTTTAAGACTGTATTTGCCTTGAAGACTTTAGTGTGTCTTTTAAATGTAGTGTGTCTTGTAAACTGCAGTGAGCCTTGTAAGACTGTAGTATGTCTTGAAAGACGTAGTGGTCTTGTAAATGGTTTTGTCTTGTAAGACTGTATGTTCTTTTTAAGACTATAGTGTGTCTTGTGACTACAGGGTCTTGAAGATTGTAGTGTGTCTTGTAAGCTGAGTGTGTCTTTTAAAACTATACTGTGTCTTTTAAGACTGTATGTTCTTGAAGACTGTAGTGTTCTTGAAACTGTGTGAGTCTTGCAAGACTTTAGTAGTCTTGTAAGATAATAGTGTGCTTTTAAGACTGTAGTGTGCTAGTAAAAATGTAGTGCTCTTTAAAACGTAGTGTTCCTTGTAAGACTGATGTGTGTTGAAGAGCTAGTGACTTGTAAGACTGTAGTGTTCTTGTTAGACATAGTAGCTTGTAAAACTTTAGTGTGTCTTGTAAGATGAGTGTGTCTTGTAAACTGTAGTGTGTCTTTAAGACTTCATGTGTCTTGTAAGGATTGTTGTCTTTTAAGACTGTATGTGTCTTGTAAGCACAGTGTGTCTTGTAGACGTAGTGTGTCTTGTAAACTGTAGTGTTCTTGTAAGACTGTGTGTTCTTTTAAAACTGTAGTGTGTCTTGTAAGACTGAGTGTGTCTTGTAAAACTGTAGTGTGTCTTGTAAGACTTGTTTCTTTTTGCTGTAGTGTGTCTTTAAACTGTATGTGTCTTGTAAGACTGTAGTTGGGCTTTTAAACTGTAGTGGGGTTTTATTAAGACTGTAAGCGTCTTGTAAGGCTGCAGTGTGTTTGTAAATGTGTGGTTCTTGTAAGACTGTAGTGGTTTAGAAGCGTAGTGTGTATTGTTAAAACTATAGCGGCTATTAAGCATAGGGGGTTTTTAAGGCTAATTGGTTTTTTTTAAGACTGAGGGGGTCTTGTAAGACTATATGAGTCTTGTAAAACTGTGGTGTCTTGTAAACTCTGGCTTTTAAGACACATTGTGTCTTTTTAAGTGTGTGTCTTGTAAACTGCAATGTGTCTTGTTAAACTACAGTGTGTCCTTTTAAGGGCGTAGTGTGTTTGTAAGACTGTAGTGGTCTTTTAAGAACAGTTGTCTTGTAAAACTGTAGTGTGTCTTTAAGACTATAGTGTGTTTGAAGGCGTATGTGTCTTGTAAGACTGTATGGTCTTTTGGCTTTGTGTGTCTTTTAAACATAGTGTGCCTTGTAAGACTCCAGCAGTCTTGAAGACTGTACGGAGACTTTTAAAACTACCCGGTGTCTTTTAAGACTGAAGTGGTCTTGTAAGACTGTATGTGTTTGCAAAACTGCAGGGGTCTTGTAAAACATAGGTGTCTTGTAAGAGTAGTTTGTTTGAAGACTGTAGTGGTTTTTGTAAGACTGTGTGTGTCTTGTAAGACTGTTTGTGTCTTGTAAGACTGTAGTGTGTCTTGTAAGACTGCAGTGTTCTTGTAAGACGAGTTTCTTGTAAGACTGAGTGTGTCTATTAAGACTGTAGTGGGGGCTTATAAACTGTTCTGTCTATAAGACTTTAGTGCGTCTTTTAAGGCTGCAGTGTTCTTTTAAACGTAGTGTGTCCTTTTAAAAGTAGTGATCTTGTAAACTTAGTGTGTCTTTTAAACTGTAGTGAGTCTTAAGACGTATGTGTCTTTAAGACTGTATGTGTCTTTAAAACTGTGGTGCGTCTTGTAAGGCTGCAGTGTGCTTGTAAGACTGTAGTGTGTCTTGTAAGACTGTAGGGTTTGTAAGACTGTAGCGTCTTGTAAGACTTGTAAGACAGTAGTGAGTCTTGTAAGACTGTAGTGCGTCTATTAAGACTGTAGTGTGTCTTGTAAGGCTGTAGTGTGTCTTGTAAGACTGTAGTGTGTCTTGTAAGACTACAGTGTGTCTTGTAAGACTGTTGTGTGTCTTGTAAGAGTGTAGTGTGTCTTGTAAGACTACAGTGTGTCTTGTAAGACTGCAGTGTATCTTGTAAGACTGTAGTGTGTCTTGTAAGGCTGTAGTTTGTCTTGTAAGACTGTAGTGTGTCTTGTAAGACTGAAGTGTGTCATGTAAGAGTGTAGTGTGTCTTGCAAGACTGCAGTGTGTCTTGTAAGACTGTAGTGTGTCTTGTAAGACTATATTGTGTCTTGTAAGACTTTAGTGTGTCTTGTAAGACTGTAGTGTGTCTTGTAAGACAGTAGTGTGTCTTGCAAGACTACAGTGTGTCTTGCAAGACAGTAGTGTGTCTTGCAAGACTATATTGTGTCTTGTAAGACTGTAGTGTGTCTTGTAAGACTGTAGTGTGTCTTGTAAGACTGTATTGTGTCTTGTAAGACTGTAGTGTGTCTTGTAAGACTGTAGTGTGTCTTGTAAGACTGTATTGTGTCTTGTAAGACTACAGTGTGTCTTGCAAGACAGTAGTGTGTCTTGCAAGACTACAGTGTGTCTTGAAAGACTGAAGTGTGTCTTGTAAGACTGTAGTGTGTCTTGTAAGACTGTAGTGTGTCTTGCAAGACTGCAGTGTGTCTTGTAAGACTATAGTGTGTCTTGTAAGACTGTAGTGTGTCTTGTAAGACTGTAGTGTGTCTTGCAAGACTGCAGTGTGTCTTGTAAGACTATAGTGTGTCTTGTGAGACTGTAGTGTGACTTGTAAGACTGTAGTGTGTCTTGTAAGACTACAGTGTGTCTTGTAAGACTGTAGTGTGTCTTGTAAGACTATAGTGTGTCTTGTAAGGCTGTAGTGTGTCTTGTAAGACTGTAGTGTGTCTTGTAAGGCTGTAGTGTGTCTTGTAAGACTGTAGTGTGTCTTGTAAGACTGCAGTGTGTCTTGTAAGACTGTAGTGTGTCTTGTAAGACTGTAGTGTGTCTATTAAGACTGTAGTATGTCTTGTAAGACTGTAGTGTGTCTATTAAGACTGTAGTGCGTCTTGTAAGGCTGCAGTGTGTCTTGTAAGACTGTAGTGTGTCTTGTAAGACTGTAGTGAGTCTTGTAAGACTGTAGTCTGTCTTGTAAGACTACAGTGTGTCTTGCAAGACTACAGTGTGTCTTGTAAGACTGTAGTGTGTCTTGTAAGACTGCAGTGTGTCTTGTAAAACTACAGTGTGTCTTGTAAGACTGTAGTGTGTCTTGTAAGACTGTAGTGTGTCTTGTAAGACTACAGTGTGTATTGTAAGACTGTAGTGTGTCTTGTAAGACTACAGTGTGTCTTGCAAGACTACAGTGTATCTTGTAAGACTGTAGTGTGTCTTGTAAGACTGCAGTGTGTCTTGTAAAACTACAGTGTGTCTTGTAAGACTGTAGTGTGTCTTGTAAGACTGTAGTGTGTCTTGTAAGACTACAGTGTGTATTGTAAGACTGTAGTGTGTCTTGTAAGACTATAGTGTGTCTTGTAAGACTGTAGTGTGACTTGTAAGACTGTAGTGTGTCTTGTAAGACTATAGTGTGTCTTGTAAGACTGTAGTGTGACTTGTAAGACTGTAGTGTGTCTTGTAAGACTACAGTGTGTCTTGTAAGACTGTAGAGTGTCTTGTAAGACTATACTGTGTCTTGTAAGGCTGTAGTGTGTCTTGTAAGACTGTAGTGTGTCTTGTAAGGCTGTAGTGTGTCTTGTAAGACTGTAGTGTGTCTTGTAAGACTGCAGTGTGTCTTGTAAGACAGTAGTGTGTCTTGTAAGACTGTAGTGTGTCTATTAAGACTGTAGTGTGTCTTGTAAGACTGTAGTGTGTCTATTAAGACTGTAGTGCGTCTTGTAAGGCTGCAGTGTGTCTTGTAAGACTGTAGTGTGTCTTGTAAGACTGTAGTGAGTCTTGTAAGACTTTAGTCTGTCTTGTAAGACTACAGTGTGTCTTGCAAGACTACAGTGTGTCTTGTAAGACTGTAGTGTGTCTTGTAAGACTGCAGTGTGTCTTGTAAAACTACAGTGTGTCTTGTAAGACTGTAGTGTGTCTTGTAAGACTGTAGTGTGTCTTGTAAGACTACAGTGTGTATTGTAAGACTGTAGTGTGTCTTGTAAGACTACAGTGTGTCTTGTAAGACTATAGTGTGTCTTGTAAGACTGTAGTGTGTCTTGTAAGACTATAGTGTGTCTTTTAAGACTGTAGTGTGACTTGTAAGACTACAGTGTGTCTTGTAAGACTGTAGTGTGTCTTGTAAGACTGTAGTGTGTCTTGTAAGGCTGTAGTGTGTCTTGTAAGACTGTAATGTGTCTTGTAAGGCTGTAGTGTGTCTTGTAAGACTGTAGTGTGTCTTGTAAGACTGCAGTGTGTCTTGTAAGACTGTAGTGTGTCTTGTAAGACTGTAGTGTGTCTATTAAGACTGTAGTGTGTCTTGTAAGACTGTAGTGTGTCTATTAAGACTTTAGTGCGTCTTGTAAGGCTGCAAGTGTGTCTTGTAAGACTACAGTGCGTCTTGTAAGACTGTAGTGTGTCTTGTAAGACTGTAGTGTGTCTTGTAAGACTGTAGTGTGTCTTGTAAGACTGTAGTGTGTCTTGTAAGACTGCAGTGTGTCTTGTAAGACTGTAGTGTGTCTTGTAAGACTGTAGTGTGTCTATTAAGACTGTAGTGTGTCTTATAAGACTGTAGTGTGTCTATTAAGACTTTAGTGCGTCTTGTAAGGCTGCAGTGTGTCTTGTAAGACTGTAGTGTGTCTTGTAAGACTGTAGTGAGTCTTGTAAGACTGTAGTGTGTCTTGTAAGACTGTAGTGAGTCTAGTAAGACTGTAGTGTGTCTTGTAAGACTGTAGTGTGTCTATTAAGACTGTGGTGCGTCTTGTAAGGCTGCAGTGTGTCTTGTAAGACTGTAGTGTGTCTTGTAAGACTGTAGTGAGTCTTGTAAGACTGTAGTCTGTCTTGTAAGACTACAGTGTGTCTTGCAAGACTACAGTGTGTCTTGTAAGACTGTAGTGTGTCTTGTAAGACTGAAGTGTGTCTTGTAAGACTACAGTGTGTATTGTAAGACTGTAGTGTGTCTTGTAAGACTACAGTGTGTCTTGTAAGACTGTTGTGTGTCTTGTTAGAGTGTAGTGTGTCTTGTAAGACTACAGTGTGTCTTGTAAGACTGCAGTGTATCTTGTAAGACTGTAGTGTGTCTTGTAAGACTGTAGTGTGTCTTGTAAGGCTGTAGTGTGTCTTGTAAGACTGTAGTGTGTCTTGTAAGACTGTAGTGTGTCTTGTAAGACTGTAGTGTGTATTGCAAGACAGTATTGTGCCTTGTAAGACTCCAGTGTGTCTTGTAAGACTGTAGGGTGTCTTGTAAGACTGTAGTCTGTCTTGTAAGACTACAGTGTGTCTTGCAAGACTACAGTGTGTCTTGTAAGACTGTAGTGTGTCTTGTAAGACTGAAGTGTGTCTTGTAAGACTACAGTGTGTATTGTAAGACTGTAGTGTGTCTTGTAAGACTACAGTGTGTATTGTAAGACTTTAGTTTGTCTTGTAAGACTATAGTGTGTCTTGTAAGACAGTAGTGAGTCTTGTAAGACTGTAGTGCGTCTATTAAGACTGTAGTGTGTCTTGTAAGGCTGTAGTGTGTCTTGTAAGACTGTAGTGTGTCTTGTAAGACTACAGTGTGTCTTGTAAGACTGTTGTGTGTCTTGTAAGAGTGTAGTGTGTCTTGTAAGACTACAGTGTGTCTTGTAAGACTGCAGTGTATCTTGTAAGACTGTAGTGTGTCTTGTAAGGCTGTAGTTTGTCTTGTAAGACTGTAGTGTGTCTTGTAAGACTGAAGTGTGTCATGTAAGAGTGTAGTGTGTCTTGCAAGAAATGCAGTGTGTCTTGTAAGACTGTAGTGTGTCTTGTAAGACTATATTGTGTCTTGTAAGACTTTAGTGTGTCTTGTAAGACTGTAGTGTGTCTTGTAAGACAGTAGTGTGTCTTGCAAGACTACAGTGTGTCTTGCAAGACAGTAGTGTGTCTTGCAAGACTATATTGGTTCTTGTTAGACTGTAGTGTGTCTTGTAAGACTGTAGTGTGTCTTGTAAGACTATATTGTGTCTTGTAAGACTGTAGTGTGTCTTGTAAGACTGTAGTGTGTCTTGTAAGACTATATTGTGTCTTGTAAGACTACAGTGTGTCTTGCAAGACAGTAGTGTGTCTTGCAAGACTACAGTGTGCCTTGAAAGACTGAAGTGTGTCTTGTAAGACTGTAGTGTGTCTTGTAAGACTGTAGTGTGTCTTGCAAGACTGCAGTGTGTCTTGTAAGACTATAGTGTGTCTTGTAAGACTGTAGTGTGTCTTGTAAGACTGTAGTGTGTCTTGTAAGACTATAGTGTGTCTATTAAGTCTCTAGTGTGTCTTGCAAGACTGTAGTGTGTCTTGCAAGACTGTAGTGTGTCTTGTAAGACTGTAGTGTGTCTTGTAAGACTGTAGTGTGTCTTGTAAGGCTGGAGTGTGTCTTGTAGGACTGTAGTGTGTCTTGTAAGACTGTAGTGTGTCTTTAAGACTGTAGTATATCTGAATGACTTAGTAACTTGAAGACCATAGTGTGCCTATTAAGACTGTAGTGTGTCTTGTAAGACTGTAGTGTGTCTTGTAAGACTGTAGTGAGTCTTGTAAGACTGTAGTCTGTCTTGTAAGACTACAGTGTGTCTTGCAAGACTACAGTGTGTCTTGTAAGACTGCAGTGTGTCTTGTAAAACTACAGTGTGTCTTGTAAGACTGTAGTGTGTCTTGTAAGACTACAGTGTGTATTGTAAGACTGAGTGTGTCTTGAAGACTACAGTGTGTTCTTCAAGACTACAGTGTGTCCCTTTTAAACTGTAGTGGGGTCTTGAAGACTGCAGTGTGTCTTGTAAAACTACAGTGTGTCTTGTAAGACTGTAGTGTGTCTTGTAAGACTGTAGTGTGTCTTGTAAGACTACAGTGTGTATTGTAAGACTGTAGTGTGTCTTGTAAGACTATAGTGTGTCTTGTAAGACTGTAGTGTGACTTGTAAGACTGTAGTGTGTCCCTTGTAAGACTATAGTGTGTCTTGTAAGACTGTATGTGACTTGTAAGACTGTAGTGTGTCTTGTAAGACTACAGTGTGTCTTGTAAGACTGTAGTGTGTCTTGTAAGACTATAGTGTGTCTTGTAAGGCTGTAGTGGTCTTGTAAGACTGTAGTTGTGTCTTGTAAGACTGTAGTGTGTCTTGTAAGACTGTAGTGTGTCTTGTAAAACTGCAGTGTGTCTTGTAAGACTGTAGTGTGTCTTGTAAGACTGTAGTGTGCCTATTAAGACTGTATGTGTCTTGTAAGACTGTAGTGTGTCTATTAAGACTGTAGTGCGTCTTGTAAGGCTGCAGTGGGGTCTTGTAAAAACTGTAGTGTGTCTTGTAAGACTGTAGTGAGTCTTGTAAGACTTTAGTCTGTCTTGTAAACTACAGGTGGTCTTGCAAGACTACAGTGTGTCTTGTAAGACTGTATGTGTCTTGTAAGACGCAGTGTGTCTTGTAAAACTACAGTGTGTCTTGTAAGACTGTAGTGTGTCTTGTAAGACTGTAGTGTGTCTTGTAAGACTACAGTGTGTCTTGTAAGACTGTAGTGTGTCTTGTAAGACTAGAGTGTGTCCTGTAAGACTATAGTGTGTCTTGTAAGACTGTAGTGTTTTCTTGTAAGACTATAAAGGGGTTCTTTTAAGACTGTAGTGTGACTTGTAAGACTACAGTGTGTCTTGTAAGACTGTAGTGTGTCTTGTAAGACTGTAGTGTGTCTTGTAAGGCTGTAGTGTGTCTTGTAAGACTGTAGTGTGTCTTGTAAGGCTGTAGTGTGTCTTGTAAGACTGTAGTGTGTCTTGTAAGACTGCAGTGTGTCTTGTAAGACTGTAGTGTGTCTTGTAAGACTGTGTGTGTCTATTAAACTGTAGTGTGTCTTGTAAGACTGATGTGTCTATTAAGACTTTAGTGCGTCTTGTAAGGCTGCAAGTGTGTCTTGTAAACTACAGTGCGTCTTGTAAACTGAAATGTGTCTTGTAAGACTGTAGTGTGTCTTGTAAGACTGTAGTGTGTCTTGTAAGACTGTAGTGTGTCTTGTAAGACTGCAGTGTGTCTTGTAAGACTGTAGTGTGTCTTGTAAGACTGTAGTGGTCTATTAAGACTGTAGTTAAGACTATAGGTGTTATTAAGACTATAGTGAGCTTGTAAGGCTAAGGTGTTTTTTTAAGAGTAGGGGGTCTTGTAAAACTATGTGAGTCTTGTAAGACTGTAGTGTTCTTGTAAGCACGTGTGTCCTGTAAATACTTGTGTCTTGTAAACTGTAGTGTGTCTTGCAAAACTGCATGTGTTTTTTGTAAGATGTAGTGTTCTTGAAAACTAAGTGTGTCTTGTAAGACTTATTTTGTCTTGTAAGACTGAAGTGTCTTGTAAAAAACATATGTGTCTTGTAAACCAGTGTGTCTTGTAAGACGTAGTGTGGTCTTGTAACACGTATGTGTCTTGTTTTAAAAAAAACTGTAGTATGCTTGTAAGATTGTAGTGTGTTTATTTAAAACTGTAGTGCATCTTGTAAGGCGGCAGTGTGTTTTGTAAACTGTAGTTTGTCTATAAGACTGCAGTGTGTCTTTTCAAGACTGTAGTGTGTCTTGTAAACATATGTGTCTTGTAAAACTGAAGTGAGTCTTGTAAGACGTATATGTCTTGTAAACTGTAGTGTGTCTTTAAGAAAGGTGTGTTTGTAAGACGGGGTTTTGTCTTGTAAAACTATAGTGTGTCTATTAAGACTGTTTTTTGGGGTCTTTTAAGGGTGTAGAGTGTCTTGTAAAAGTGTTGTGTCTTGTAAGACTACAGTGTGTCTTGTAAGACGTAGTGTACTTGTAAGACTGAGTGTGTCTTGTAAGGCTGTAGTGTGTCTTGAAGACAGAGTGTGCTTTTAAGGGGGTGTATTTTTCTTGTAAGATGTAGGGGCTAGTAAAATGTAGGTCTTGTAAGACTCTAGTGGATTGCAAGACAGTAGTGTGCCTTCAAGACTAAGTGCGTCTTTTAAACTGTGGGGGTCTTGTAAGATTACAGTGTGTCTTTTTAAAACACAGTGTGTCTTGTAAGACTGAAATGTGTTTGTAAGGCTAGTGTGTCTTGCAAAACGCAGTGTTATTGAAACTGTAGTGGTCTTGTAAGCTATGTTGTCTTGTAAAACTGTGTGGTCTTGCAAGACGTATTGTCTTGTAAGCTGTTGTGTGTCTATTAATCTGTAGTGTGTCTTGCAAAACTGTATGTCTTGTAAAATGTATGTGTCTATTAAAACTGTAGTCGCCTTGTAAGGTACAGTTGTCTTGTAAGACTGTGTGTGCTCGTAAAAACTGTAGTGTGTCTTGTAAGACTGTTGTGGTCTATTTGATGTAGTGTGTCTTTTAAGGGTA
Organism: Cherax quadricarinatus; assembly: GCF_026875155.1. NCBI lineage: Eukaryota > Metazoa > Arthropoda > Malacostraca > Decapoda > Parastacidae > Cherax > Cherax quadricarinatus. The sequence continues at coordinate 9,580 of NW_026508160.1, forward strand.
TATGTGCTTGAAACTGTAAATGTGTCTTTAAACTGTAATGTGGGCTTGCAAGACTGTAGTGTGTTTGAAAACTATAGTTTGCCTTGTAAGACGTAGTGTGCTTTAAAACTGTATTTTGTCTTGTAAGACTGCAGTGAGCCTTGTAAGACTGTAGTATGTCTTGAAAAGACTGTAGTGTGTCTTGTAAGACTGTAGTGTGTCTTGTAAGACTATAGTGTGTCTTGTAAGACTACAGTGTGTCTTGTAAGATTGTAGTGTGTCTTGTAAGACTGTAGTGTGTCTTGTAAGACTATACTGTGTCTTGTAAGACTGTAGTGTGTCTTGTAAGACTGTAGTGTGTCTTGTAAGACTGTAGTGAGTCTTGCAAGACTTTAGTATGTCTTGTAAGATAATAGTGTGTCTTGTAAGACTGTAGTGTGTCTAGTAAGACTGTAGTGCGTCTTGTAAGACTGTAGTGTGTCTTGTAAGACTGTAGTGTGTCTTGTAAGACGCTAGTGTGTCTTGTAAGACTGTAGTGTGTCTTGTTAGACTATAGTATGTCTTGTAAGACTTTAGTGTGTCTTGTAAGACTGTAGTGTGTCTTGTAAGACTGTAGTGTGTCTTGTAAGACTTCAGTGTGTCTTGTAAGGATGTAGTGTGTCTTGTAAGACTGTAGTGTGTCTTGTAAGACTACAGTGTGTCTTGTAAGACTGTAGTGTGTCTTGTAAGACTGTAGTGTGTCTTGTAAGACTGTAGTGTGTCTTGTAAGACTGTAGTGTGTCTTGTAAGACTGTAGTGTGTCTTGTAAGACTGTAGTGTGTCTTGTAAGACTGTAGTGTGTCTATTAAGACTGTAATGCGTCTTGTAAGGCTGCAGTGTGTCTTGTAAGACTGTAGTGTGTCTTGTAAGACTGTAGTGTGTCTAGTAAGACTGTAGTGTGTCTTGTAAGACTATAGCGTGTCTATTAAGACTATAGTGAGTCTTGTAAGGCTACAGTGTGTTTTGTAAGACTGTAGGGTGTCTTGTAAGACTATAGTGAGTCTTGTAAGACTGTAGTGTGTCTTGTAAGACTACAGTGTGTCTTGTAAGACTACATTGTGTCTTGTAAGACTGTAGTGTGTCTTGTAAGACTGCAATGTGTCTTGTTAAACTACAGTGTGTCTTGTAAGACTGTAGTGTGTCTTGTAAGACTGTAGTGTGTCTTGTAAGACTACAGTGTGTCTTGTAAGACTGTAGTGTGTCTTGTAAGACTATAGTGTGTCCCTTTTAAGGCTGTAGTGTGTCTTGTAAGACTGTAGTGTGTTTGTAAGGCTGTATGTGTCTTGAAACATAGTGGGCCCTTTTAAGACTCCCCGCATTCTTGTAAGACTGTACGGGGACTTGTAAACTACAGTGTGTCTTGTAAGACTGAAGTGGTCTTT
>NW_026508163.1:0-53470 GCF_026875155.1 Cherax quadricarinatus
TTTGTTTGAATTTTGTAAAAAAAGGGGTTTATTATAGGTAATCATATTTTAAGAAAAGAGGATAAATAAGTATACACGATATGATGTAGGGCGAAATGACAGTAGTTTGTTGGATTATGTATTGGTAGATAAAAGACTGTTGAGTAGACTTCAGGATGTACATGTTTATAGAGGGGCCACAGATATATCAGATCACTTTCTAGTTGTAGCTACACTGAGAGTAAAAGGTAGATGGGATACAAGGAGAATAGAAGCATCAGGAAGAGAGAGGTGAAGGTTTATAAACTAAAAGAGGAGGCAGTTAGGGTAAGAATATAAACAGCTATTGGAGGATAGATGGGCTAATGAGAGCATAGGCAATGGGGTTTCGAAGAGGTATGGGGTAGGTTTAAAATGTAGTGTTAGAGTGTTCAGCAGAAGTTTGGGGTTTTACAGGAAAGTGGGTGCAGGAGGAAGAGGAGCGATTGGTGGAATGATGATGTAAAGAGAGTAGTAAGGGAGAAAAAAGTTAGCATATGAGAAGTTTTTACAAAGTAGAAGTGATGCAAGGAGGGAAGAGTATATGGAGAAAAAGAGAGAAGTTAAGAGAGTGGTGAAGCAATGTAAAAAGAGAGCAAATGAGAGAGTGGGTGAGATGTTATCAACAAATTTTGTTGAAAATAAGAAAAAGTTTTGGAGTGAGATTAACAAGTTAAGAAAGCCTAGAGAACAAATGGATTTGTCAGTTAAAAATAGGAGAGGAGAGTTATTAAATGGAGAGTTAGAGGTATTGGGAAGAGGGAAGGAATATTTTGAGGAATTGTTAAATGTTGATGAAGATAGGGAAGCTGTGATTTCGTGTATAGGGCAAGGAGGAATAACATCTTGTAGGAGTGAGGAAGAGCCAGTTGTGAGTGTGGGGGAAGTTCGTGAGGCAGTAGGTAAAATGAAGGGGGGTAAGGCAGCCGGGATTGATGGGATAAAGATAGAAATGTAAAAGGAGTGGGGATATAGTTTTGGGAGTGGTTGGTGCAATTATTTAATAAATGTATGGAAGAAGGTTAAGGTACCTAGGGATTGGCAGAGAGCATGCATAGTTCCTTTGTATAAAGGCAAAGGGGATAAAAGAGAGTGCAAAAATTATAGGGGGATAAGTCTGTTGAGTGTACCTGGTAAAGTGTAGGGTAGAGTTATAATTGAAAGAATTAAGAGTAAGACGGAGAATAGGATAGCAGATGAACAAGGAGGCTTTAGGAAAGGTAGGGGGTGTGTGGACCAGGTGTTTACAGTGAAACATATAAGTGAACAGTATTTAGATAAGGCTAAAGAGGTCTTTGTGGCATTTATGGATTTGGAAAAGGCGTATGACAGGGTGGATAGGGGGGCAATGTGGCAGATGTTGCAAGTGTTATGGTGTAGGAGGTAGGTTACTGAAAGCAGTGAAGAGTTTTTACGAGGGTAGTGAGGCTCAAGTTAGAGTATGTAGGAAAGAGGGAAATTTTTTCCCAGTAAAAGTAGGCCTTAGACAAGGATGTGTGATGTCACCGTGGTTGTTTAATATATTTATAGATGGGGTTGTAAGAGAAGTAAATGCGAGGGTCTTGGCAAGAGGCGTGGAGTTAAAAGATAAAGAATCACACACAAAGTGGGAGTTGTCACAGCTGCTCTTTGCTGATGACACTGTGCTCTTGGGAGATTCTGAAGAGAAGTTGCAGAGATTGGTGGATGAATTTGGTAGGGTGTGCAAAAGAAAAAATTAAAGGTGAATACAGGAAAGAGTAAGGTTATGAGGATAACAAAAAGATTAGGTGATGAAAGATTGAATATCAGATTGGAGGGAGAGAGTATGGAGGAGGTGAACGTATTCAGATATTTGGGAGTGGACGTGTCAGCAGATGGGTCTATGAAAGATGAGGTGAATCATAGAATTGATGAGGGAAAAAGAGTGAGTGGTGCACTTAGGAGTCTGTGGAGACAAAGAACTTTGTCCTTGGAGGCAAAGAGGGGAATGTATGAGAGTATAGTTTTACCAACGCTCTTATATGGGTGTGAAGCGTGGGTGATGAATGTTGCAGCGAGGAGAAGGCTGGAGGCAGTGGAGATGTCATGTCTGAGGGCAATGTGTGGGGTGAATATAATGCAGAGAATTCGTAGTTTGGAAGTTAGGAGGAGGTGCGGGATTACCAAAACTGTTGTCCAGAGGGCTGAGGAAGGGTTGTTGAGGTGGTTCGGACATGTAGAGAGAATGGAGCGAAACAGAATGACTTCAAGAGTGTATCAGTCTGTAGTGGAAGGAAGGCGGGGTAGGGGTCGGCCTAGGAAGGGTTGGAGGGAGGGGGTAAAGGAGGTTTTGTGTGCGAGGGGCTTGGACTTCCAGCAGGCATGCGTGAGCGTGTTTGATAGGAGTGAATGGAGACAAATGGTTTTTAATACTTGACGTGCTGTTGGAGTGTGAGCAAAGTAACATTTATGAAGGGATTCAGGGAAAACCCGGGAGGCCGGACTTGAGTCCTGGAGATGGGAAGTACAGTGCCTGCACTCTGAAGGAGGGGTGTTAATGTTGCAGTTTAAAAACTGTAGTGTAAAGCACCCTTCTGGCAAGACAGTGATGGAGTGAATGATGGTGAAAGTTTTTCTTTTTCGGGCCACCCTGCCTTGGTGGGAATCGGCCGGTGTGATAATAATAAAAAATAAATAATCTTGACTTAGGTAACAGTGTAGCAAAACATGTAACTTTCTTCTTTCTTTCAAATGCACCAGCCGTATCCCACTGAGGTGGGGTGGCCCAAAAGAAAAAAAAAAAAGCTTCTCCTTTTAAATTTAGTAATATATACAGGAGAAGGGGTTACTAGCCCCTTGCTCCCGGCATTTTAGTTGCCTCCTATGACAAGCATAGGTTACGGAGGAAGAATTCTGTTCCACTTCCCCATGGAGATAAGAGTAAACAAACAAGAACAAGAACTAGAAAGAAAATAGCAGAAAGCCCAGAGGGGTGTGCATATATATGCTTGTACATGAATGTGTAGTGTGACCTAAGTGTAAGTAGAAGTAGCAAGACGTACCTGAAATCTTGCATGTTTCTTCTTCTTTCAACACACTGGCCGTATCCCACCGAGGCGGGGTGGCCAAAGAGGAAAAACGAAAGTTTCTCCTTTTACATTTAGTAATATATACAGGAGAAGGGGTTACTAGTCCCTTGCTCCCGGCATTTCAGTCGCCTCTTACAACACGCATGGCTTACGGAGGAAGAATTCTGTTCCACTTCCCCATGGAGGTAAGAGGAAATAAACAAGAACAAGAAGTAGAAAGAAAATAGAAGAAAACCCAGAGGGGTGTGTATATATTTTGCTTGTGCATGTATGTGTAGTGTGACCTAAGTGTAAGCAGAAGTAGCAAGACATACATCAAAGAGTGATCTGTGCCTTGTGTTCTGGTCATGTGTTCTGTTGAGGTTGGTAAGGAGACGTTTGAGGGGAGGGTATATGTCAGAGTTAAGTGTTCTATGAATGTAGTAGGTGCAGTAATAAGTATGGATGTTTTGTATGGTGAGTAGGTTTAGAGTTTTGAATATTGGTGGAGTGTGCTGCCTGTAGTGGGAATTTGTTATCATTCTGACTGCAGCCTTTTGTTGGGTAATTAATGGTCTGAGATGGTTTATTGTTGCTGAGCCCCATGCACAAATTCCATAGGTGAGATAGGGGGAAATAAGTGAGTGATATAGGGCCAGGAGGGCTGACTGTGGAACATAGTACCGTATCTTCGATAGTATGCCTATGGTCTTGGAAATTTTTTTGGAAATTTGTTGTATATGTGTTTGAAATTTGAGTCTATTTCAAGGTGGATTCCTAAAAATTTTCCCTCTGTGAATTTTGTGATAGGCGATCCGTTTATCATTATGTTAAGAGGGACGTCTGTAGCTCTGTTACCAAGCTGAATGAAGTAGGTTTTGTCAATGTTTAGAGTAAGTTTGTTAGTACTCATCCAGGTAGATATTTTTTGTAATTCAGTATTTACAGTATTGGCTAGCGTGACTGGGCTCGGGTGAGAGAAGACGTATGTAGTGTCATCTGAAAATAGTGTGGGTTTGAGTAGTTGCGATGCATTTGGTAGGTCATTTATGTATATGAGAAAGAGTAGAGGGCCTAGGACACTTCCCTGTGGGACACCAACTGTAATTGGCTGTGCGGAAGAATTTGCCCCGTTTGTGTACACATATTGGCTTCTGTTGCTGAGGTATGACTTTAGGTAGTTGAGGGAGTGCCCTCTTATACCATAGTGCGACAATTTTATATGGAGCAAGTCATGGTCAGCTGTATCAAAAGTTTTACGCAAGTCAATGAAGATCCCCAGTGGGACTTCTTTTTTCTCTATTGCAGTATATATGTGTTCTAGCATGTGTATATTAGCATCATTAGTATTTTTATTAGGCCTGAAACCCAAAGTGACAGGGGTTGAGTATGTAGTGCGAGATGAGGTAGGAATAGATTCGCTTATGAATTAATTTTTCTAAGATTTTAGAGAGAGGGTGTAAGTTGAATATTGGCCTATTGTTATTCAAGTCTGTTTGGTCTCCTCCTTTATGGATCGGGGTGACTCTTGCTATTTTGAGAACTGTAGGGAAGGTAGAGGATTCTATGGATTTGTTAAAGAGTGTTGCAGTGATTGGTGATAGTACTTGTGACGCTTTTTTGTATATAAAGGGTGGTAAGGTATTTAAATCTCCTGCCTTGTTTTTTAGTGTATTGATAATAAGGGAGACTTTGTATGGGTTAGTCGGAGCTAGGAACAGCATGTTCGGTAGCTCTAACTTGCCTTTATTGTCTAAAATCCTTGCAAAAATATAAATAAACAAATATGCAGTTTCATAAATGAACACAATATCTTTAACCCATGTTAGTTTGTCTTCAGGCTGGGATGGAGTACTGATGATGCAATAATATAAATGCTTGGCTTAATTTGTTCCTCTCTTGAAAATATTAAATATCCATTTGGACATCTTTTTTGACTTAAAGTAAGTCTTCAATACAACTTCTGCAACTCAAATCAGAGCATCATGGATTAACAGGACATGCTCTCTCATATGACATCTTACTTGAGAGATAGACATCAACATTTTTTTTTCAACGAACCAGCTGTATGCCATCATGGCAGGGTGACCTCAAAAAAAAATGAAAGGTTTAAAAAGAAAAACTTTAATTTTTCTTTGTAAATTTAATAATTTACACAGGAGAAGGGGTAACTAGCCCTTTGTTTCCGGCATTTTAGTTGGCTCTTACGACACGCGTGACTTATGGAGGAAAAAATTCCATTCCACATCCCATGGAGAAGACATCAACATGTGACCATTAATGACTTTCTTCAGCCATCCAGTCAATTAAAATAGTTGTTCCACAAGACAATGTCCTGGGTACATCAAAGTTACCTTCATACAACCAATTTAGAGTCTGAATGAGATAGAGTTAAAGTGTATAGGCTAGTGTAATTATTGAAGAAAACATTTAAATTAGAATTCAAGGCATGACTTACTCTTGTGGTGTAGGGCAACATGACCAATACGCACATTCTGGTCAGGGATAGCAAGGAAGGCACAGGAAGTGTTATCAAGCACAACTTCCACTGTGTATATGCTGTAATGTTACACCGCACTAAATCTCTCACATTTATCAAAACTATGCGGTAGTGAAGACTTCCAAAAATCTTCTTAAGCCACTCTGAAAAATAGTAATGAATGTATATAAATTTCTAACCAATATCTATGCTCTGCATTTTTCTGAATATATTTTACCCCTTTAAAATTTCCCTCTTTGTCATTTTAGTAATAGACAGAGAAGACAACATTACTATCCCCTTGCTGCCCACACTTTAGTGACATTCCACAACACGAACTGCTTACTGGGAAAGGGTTCTAACTTGCTTCCACATGGAAGTGCAGGAAACACTACAAAGGCAAGAATTATTAAGAAATTAGATGAATGTGTATAAACACATACATGCACAAAGAAAAAAATGGAACACTATTCAAATAACCCACACACAGGAGAAACTTATGACAATGTTTTGGTCCAACTGTAGCCATTAACTAGTTATATAATTGCATGTGTGTAGTGTGTACTGGTTGAAGAAGTCATAATAGCAAAATTTACCCTTCATTTTATGTTCTCACAAAACAGAAGGGAAAGGAACCAGTACTTCTTCCAGTATGTAAAATACTTAGAGATTTTCATTTCTCACTCACAGGGCAGGACAGCAACACCTCCCAGGGTAGTTGCTGTTTTGTCTGTCAACTTGTTTCAAGATAGCTGTTGAATAAATGGGAAAGTGGAAAAGAATTCTTCCTCCATAAGCTGTGTGTGTCATAAGAGACAGCTAAATTACCGGAAGCAAAGGGCCAGTAACCCTTTCTGTATAAGTTACTAAATTTAAAAAAAGAAACTTTCATTTTTCTTTTTAGATCACACTACCTCAGTGGGATTACCTGGAGTTTACCTGGACAGAGTTCCGGGGGTCAACGCCCCCACGGCACGGTCTGTGACCAGGCCTCCTGGTGGATCAGAGCCTGATCAACCAGGCTGTTACTGCTGGCTGCACGCAATCCAACATACGAGCCACAGCCCGGCTGGTCAGGTACCGACTTTAGGTGCTTGTCCAGTGCCAGCTTGAAGACTGCCAGGGGTCTATTGGTAATCCCCCTTATGTATGCTGGGAGGCAGTTGAACAGTCTTGGGCTGCTGACACTTATTGTATTGTCTCTTAACATGCTAGTGACACCCCTGCTTTTCACTGGGGGGATGTTGCATCGTCTGCCAAGTCTTTTGCTTTTGTTGTGAGTGATTTTTCGTGTGCAAGTTCGGTACTAGTCCCTCTAGGATTTTCCAGGTGTATATAATCATGTATCTCTCTCACCTGCGTTCCAGGGAATACAGGTTCAGGAACTTTAAGCGCTCCCAGTAATTGAGGTGTTTTATCTCCATTATGCGCGCTGTGAAGGTTCTCTGTACATTTTCTAGGTCAGCAATTTCACCTGCCTTGAAAGGTGCTGTTAGTGTGCAGCAATATTCCAGCCAAGATAGAACAAGCGACCTGAAGAGTGCCGTCATGGGCTTGGCATCCCTAGTTTTGAAGGTTCTCATTATCCATCCTGTCATTTTTCTAGCAGCTGCAATTGATATACAGTGGACCCCCGGTTAACGATACTTTTTCACTCCAGAAGTATGTTCAGGTGCCAGTACTGACTGAATTTGTTCCCATAAGAAATATTGTGAAGTAGATTAGTCCATTTCAGACCCCCAAACATACACGAACAAACGCACTTACATAAATACACTTACATAATTTGTCACATTCGGAGGTAATCGTTATGCGGGGGTCCACTGTAATGTTATGGTCCTTGAAGGTGAGATCCTCCGACATGATCACTCCCAGGTCTTTGACGTTTGTTTTTCGCTCTATTTTGTGGCCGGAATTTGTTTTGTACTCTGATGAAGATTTAATTTCCTCGTGTTTACCATATCTGAGTAATTGAAATTTCTCATCGTTGAACTTCATATTGTTTTCTGCAGCCCATTGAAAGATTTGGTTGATGTCCACCTGGAGCCTTGCAGTGTCTGCAATGGAAGACACTGTCATGCAGATTCGGGTGTCATCTGCAAAGGAAGACACGGTGCTGTGGCTGACATCCTTGTCTATGTCAGATATGAGGATGAGAAACAAGATGGGAGCGAGTACTGTGCCTTGTGGAACAGAGCTTTTCACCGTAGCCACCTTGGACTTTACTCTGTTGACTACTACTCTTTGTGTTCTGTTTGTGAGGAAATTATAGATCCATCTACCAACTTTTCCTGTTATTCCTTTAGCACGCATTTTGTGCGCTATTACGCCATGGTCACACTTGTCGAAGGCTTTTGCAAAATCTGGATATATTACATCTGCATTCTTTTTGTCTTCTAGTGCATCTAGGACCTTGTCGTAGTGATCCAATAGTTGAGACAGACAGGAGCGACCTGCTCTAAACCCATGTTACCCTGGGTTGTGTAATTGATGGGTTTCTAGATGGGTGGCAATCTTGCTTCTTAGGACCCTTTCAAAGATTTTTATGATATGGGATGTTAGTGCTATTGGTCGGTAGTTCTTTGCTATTGCTTTACTGCCCCCTTTGTGGAGTGGGGCTATGTCTGTTGTTTTTAGTAACTGTGGGACGACCCCCATGTCTGATGAAAAAAAAGAAAACTTTATTGTTTTTCACATTTACATAACACTGCACCAGTAATATACAGCCGGCATTTTGAAAAAAGAATATTTCCCGTTTTGTGCTGCACTACCAGGGATCAAGTAGGATCAGAGGACAGGAGGGGCACAAAGATTGAGGCCAGGAAAGGCCTTAACTTTTGCACAATTCTTTTTCTGTCTCATAAACATGCTAGATAACAGGGATATCTTGCTACTCCTACTTACACTTTGGTCACACTTCACAGACACGCACATGCATATATACAGTAAGGCCCCGCCTTATGGCGTTTCGACTTATGGCATTCCGCTCATATGGCGATGTCAAATTATGACCAAAATTTGCTATACGGCAAGCGGTCTTTCAAATACGGCACCCCCCACCAAGTTTGTTTGCATTTTCCCAGACCACATCTATTATGTCAGGAAACTTTCCAAAATTTCAAGTGTTTTAAAGTTACTGCATATTTTATATGTACTCTGATAATTATACTTATGTGTACCTGTACCTAAATATACTTACACATTGTGCTGGTGTGCAGGAACACATTAAAATCGCTAAGTCTCTCTCCACTCATGGCGCCAATACTACGTAATAATAATCACTCTTGGGCACATTAAATGTCATATTTTACATCAATATAGGCATTTTCATTAATCCATCTATGATATTTTCCTCAAAATTATATATGAAACCCATTACATAGCATATAAACATGATACATACACTCACAGAATAAAAATTGATGTAAATATGAGATTTGTTTACAAAGCAGCTGTGTAGATAGTGTCGGAAGAATTACGTTTTCTCTAGTCAAACTGGAGGATACCTGTAGAAAAATATTCTTTTTGTATTCCTTTACTCTATATATAGCAACTCACGACCCTTGTGGGTTTAGTGCTTTTCATAATAATAATAATAATAATAATAATAATAATAATAATAATATTGGGCTTGAACTTCCAGCAGGCATGCGTGAGCATGTTTGATAGGAGTGAATGGAGACAAATGGTTTTTAATACTTGACGTGCTGTTGGAGTGTGAGCAAAGTAACATTTATGAAGGGGTTCAGGGAAACCGGCAGGTCGGACTTGAGTCCTGGAGATGGGAAGTACAGTGCCTGCACTCTGAAGGAGGGGTGTTAATGTTGCAGTTTAAAAACTATAGTGTAAAGCACCCTTCTGGCAAGACAGTGGTGGAGTGAATGATGGTGAAAGTTTTTCTTTTTTGGGCCACCCTGCCTTGGTGGGAATTGGCCAGTGTGATAATAAAAAAAAAAATAATATTAATATTATTATCTTCATTCACTCTAAAAATGGTGTGTTGCTGTTTGTTTATTCTGAACTAACTTGTACAACTTGTACACAATGTAAGAGTATTTGTATTGTGAGGTAATTATTATTATTATTATTTATTTTTTTTTTTTCAACAAGTCGGCCGTCTCCCACCGAGGCAGGGTGACCCCAAAAAAGAAAGAAAATCCCCAAAAAGAAATTACTTTCATCATCATTCAACACTTTCACCACACTCATACATTATCACTGTTTTTGCAGAGGTGCTCAGAATGCAACAGTCTAGAAGCATACACATATAAAGATACACAACATATCCCTCCAAACTGCCAATATCCCAAACCCCTCCTTTAAAGTGCAGGCATTGTACTTCCCATTTCCAGGACTCAAGTCCGACTATATGAAAATAACCGGTTTCCCTGAATCCCTTCACTAAATATTACCCTGCTCACACTCCAACAGATTGTCAGGTCCCAAGTACCATTCGTCTCCATTCACTATCTAACACGCTCATGCACACTTGCTGGAAGTCCAAGCCCCTCACCCACAAAACCTCCTTTACCCCCTCTCTCCAACTCTTTCGAGGACGACCCCTTCCCCGCCTTCCTTCCCCTATAGATTTATATGCTTTCCATGTCATTCTACTTTGATCCATTCTCTCTAAATGACCAAACCACCTCAACAACCCCTCTTCTGTCCTCTGACTAATACTTTTATTAACTCCACACCTTTTCCTAATTTCCACACTCCGAATTTTCTGCATAATATTTACACCACACATTGCCCTTAAACAGGACATCTCCACTGCCTCCAACCATCTCCTCGCTGCTGCACTTACCACCCAAGCTTCACACCCATATAAGTGTGTTGGTACTACTATACTTTCACACATTCCGTTCTTTGCCTCCATAGATAACGTTTTTTGACTCCACATATACCTCGACACACCACTCGCCTTTTTTCCCTCATCAATTCTATGATTAACCTCATCCTTCATAAATCCATCCGCCGACATGTCAACTCCCAAGTATCTGAAAACATTCACTTCTTCCATACTCCTCCTCCCCAATTTGATATCCAATTTTTCTTTATCTAAATCATTTGATACCCTTATCATCTTACTCTTTTCTATGTTCACTTTCAACTTTCTACCTTTACACACATTCCCAAACTCATCCACTAACCTTTGCAATTTTTCTTTAGAATCTCCCATAAGCACAGTGTCATCAGCAAAAAGTAACTGTGTCAATTCCCATTTCGAATTTGATTCCCCATAATTTAATCCCACCCCTCTCCCGAACACCCTAGCATTTACTTCTTTTACAACCCCATCTATAAATATATTAAACAACCATGGTGACATTACACATCCTTGTCTAAGACCTACTTTTACCGGGAAGTAGTCTCCCTCTCTTCTACACACCCTAACCTGAGCCTCACTATCCTCATAAAAACTCTTTACAGCATTTAGTAACTTATCACCTATTCCATATACTTGCAACATCTGCCACATTGCTCCTCTATCCACTCTATCATATGCCTTTTCTAAATCCATAAATGCAATAAAAACTTCCCTACCTTTACATGATGACCTCCTGGCACTCCTTGAATCACTAAAGACACCCTTCTCCTGCATTATTCTTACCGAGACCTGGCTAAAACAGGACACAATATCTACCCTCTACCAGGATACACAGCAATCCACAACTGCAGACCATACCAAGTTGGGGGTGGTATTGCAATCTATTACTCTAACCAATTATCTTGTATCAGCACCAATTGCTTTAGTGATGAATATGGAGAATACATTTTTGCTAATTTTACTGTAAAAAACCTTAAGACGCCTATAACAATCGGCTCCATTTACCGGATACCCCACACTAACATCCCAAACTTCAGTGAGAAATTAAAGGCACTAATAACAACAGACAAATGAATAAGCACCACCTTCTCTTTGCTGGAGACTTCAATATCAACCTTGGCCTACTAGATGATCAGCCTGCAACTGATTTCATCAACAATATGAACAACACACTTCTCATACCAACAATAACTAAACCAACAAGGCTCACTGAAACAAGTGCAACCATAATAGACCACATATGGACCAATATACTAGCCCCCTTAAGTCAAGGATAATCACAGATAGCACTACAGACCACTACCCTACCTTCCTCTTGACAAACATTAGTAAACCACCACTTGAATACAACAAAGTCCCATTTAGACTCCATGATGAGGCCTCAATAAGGAAGTTCACAGCTGACCTAGAGACTGTTGACTGGCCTACAGAATTCTCCAAGGCCAATGGTATTGACGACTGGACAGACATTTTTCTTAACAAACTACTTAGACTATACAACAAACATTGTCCTATAAAAACGAAACAGATCACAAACAAACGGCTTGGTTGCCCATGGCTAACCAGCACCATTCTGAAATCCATTGATAAGAAACACCAATATGAAAAGCAATATAGACAGGGCTTAATACACAAAGATATTCTTAAACACTATTCATCAGTCCTCACCAAAGTAATAAAGAAAGCCAAACAACTATACTACTCCAGTAGATTCACTGACACAAGAGAAGATATAAAAAAAAGACTTGGAAAACACCTCTCAGATTCTAGGGACCCACAAACTGAAAAAAAACAAGAATATTGTCCTAACTAAACCTAATGAAACACCACTGCAACCCACCGACACAGCTAACAAGATAAACGACTTCTTCTCAACCATATCTTCTAATCTCACCAATAAAATCCCACGTACCAATGCCCATGCCGGGGACTACCTAGATGGGAATTTCCCAAATTCCTTCTATCTTGCCCCAACTGAGCCCACGGAAGTCACCGAGATTATAAAGTCACTTAAAAATAACTCAGGGAGTCTGTCTCATGTCCCACCATTATTGTACAAGAGAGTGGTCCATGTCCTCTCGCATACTATCTCATTGCTTTTTAACAAGTCACTAGAAGCTAGCACCTTCCCGAAACTACTCAAGACGGCAAGGGTTACACCAATACATAAAGGTGGTGACCCTACAGATTTAAACAACTATAGGCCCAAATCAAATTACCATTGCTATCCAAAATTTGAAAAAACCCCGTGCACGGGAGATATATTTTTTTAAAAACAGCAAAAAACATACTAAACCCCCTGCCAATTTGGATTCAGGAAAAAAAAAAGCATAAGATTAAATTAAAAAATGTTGTTTGTTTACACAGCTTGGGGAAAAAAAGGGAAATTTCCCAAAGGAATTTTTTTTGCCCTTAAGAAAAGCTTTTGCACAGTGGGACCACGGCATCCTACTCCCCAAACTTGCCATTATGGTATAAGGGCCATCGCTTGCATATTTCAAATCTTACCTTAAAATGGTACAGTAAGTCCCCATTAAAGACAAGCATAAAACAACACAGCCACTTGTACTGGATTTCTGCGGGGAAGTGTCCTTGGTCCCCTGCTCTTCCTCAATACATCAATGATCTTCCAAAAATTTATCTCGACACCTAAACCCATTTTTTGCTGACGACCGAATTATGACTCCTCACCCTAATTTTGCAACCCCAACACCATTTTTAATGAGGAGCGTTAAATATCGACTTGGGACACCCCAAAAAACTTCGCTTAACGTTGAAAAAACCCACTTTGTTTGGTGCAGAGGGGGGGATGCGAAAATTACATTAAGACGACAACACTCAATTACCGGGATAATGAGGGAAAATTTCCTAGGCCATACCTCACAACAACCTGAACTTCAGCACCCAATCCAACACATAACCAAAAAAAGTTCAAAAGGGTTGGGACCCTCTAAAAGATACGTTTACTACGTGCCGCAAACTGCCCTTTCCACTTCCCATTCACTTTTATCCATACCTCACCATCATTGTGTTTGGGGTTCAACTGCAGCAACACACCTAAACCCAATAAAAACCCAACAAAAGCTGCAGTAAGAATAATCACTAAATCCCTCCCTGGCAACACACCCCCCCCACTCTTCAAGATCTAAATTTACCCCCTGTTCATACATCCACACTTACTACTGTGCAATCTACCCCCCCCCCCCCCCCCCCCCGGGGACCTTAAATTTCAATATTAACCTTGCCTAAAACGCTTTCTTGAAGTTTGAAAAACCCACAGGCACAAAACCAGACCAAACATTTCTAGACTTTCCCCGGGTTCCGAAAAAACCTTAAAAAAATTAATTTGTATGTCAAAGGCCAAAAATCTGGAACACCCTACCTGAAATTCCAAAACGCAGACACTTCTCACCTTCAAAACTACCATCAAAAAACATTTTACCCCCTGATACAACCGTCAAAAATAATAAATACCCCCTGGTGGTTCACACTTAAACTCATCACCCATTTTCCAAAAACAGAAATATAATCTCAATCCAAATAGAATCTTAACTAGTCATAAAAATTGGCCCGTGATACTCCAATACTGAAAATACGTTTAGTGCCAAAACAAAGCATTCACAATGTAAATCACAAATAGTATTTAGTCCTTAGCCATAATACCCAAATCACTCATAATTTTTTAAAATTTTTAAACCAAAATTTTAAAAAAGTCTCCCGAAAAGCCAGCCATGCTAGGGTTTCTAGTGGTACACCTTTAATTTTTATTTTACACATGTAAACCACCCAATAACCCAAAATTCTGTAAACTCCATTGAATACTTATAGGAATAAAGTTTGAATTTGAATTGAATACTGTTCACATATAGCTTCAATGTAAACACTTGATCTACACATCCCTCCCCCTCTGAAACCCTTGCCATCCCCAATCTTATATTTGTCTTTACTCTAAACTTCAATTATAACCCCCCGTTTACTTTTGGTTATCAGTAAACTGCAAATTTTTTCAATTTTTTGTCCCCTTTCCCTTTTATAAAGGGCTATACATGCTCTCTGCCAATCCTTAGGTCCTTCCCTCTTTCATCATTTATTAAACAAAAATACCAAAACCCCTCCAACATTATCCCCCCTTTTTTTAACATTTCTGTCGATCCCATCTTTCCATGCTTTACCCCCCTTTTATTTTTGTAATGCCCCCGTACCCCCCCCACACTTAATTTGCTCTTCTTCCTCCCAAAAAATGGTTACCTCCCTGACCTTTCATAATTACCGCCTCCCCTTTTTTCCTTAAAATTTTTAAAAAATTCCTCAAAATATTTCGCCATCTACCTAAAACCTTCTTCCCCCCTCTTAAATCCCCACTTGTTTTTAAAGACAAATCCATCTTTTCCCCAGGCTTTCTTTAAATTTTTAAACCCCCTCCAAAATTTTTTTTATTTTAATTAAAATTTTTTGACAGTGCTCTCCCACTTTATCGCTCCCTTTTGCACTCTCTCACCCCCTCTCTTCACCTTTCTTTTACTTCCCCTATACTCTGCTCTTCTATAAAACCCCTTTTCTTGTAAAACCTCTCATAAACTACCTTTTCTCTTTTTTCACACCCTTTATCTTCCACCATACTCCTCTTTCTCCTGCCCCACCCTCCTAAAAACCACAAACTTCTGCCCCACATTCTAATACTCCCATTTTTAAAACTATTCGAACCCTCTTAAAACCCCCCCCACTACTAATCTTTGCACTAGCCCACCTTTCTGCCAATAGTCGCTTATATCTCACCAGAACTTCCTCCTCCCTTAGTTTATACACTTTCACCTCCCTCTTACTCTTTTGTTGCCACCTTCCCTTTTCCCATCTACCTCTAACTCTAACTGTAGCTACAACTAAATAATGATCCGATATATCAGTTGCCCCTCTATAAACATGTACATCCTGGACCCTACCCGTAAACCCTTTTTTATCCACCAATACATAATCTAACAAACTACTTTCATTATGTGCTACATCATCCCTTGTATATTTATTTATCCTCTTTTTCATAAAATATGTATTACTTATTTACCAAATCTCTTTCTACATATAGCCCCAATTAAAGGCCCCCCATTTACATTTCCCCCTGGCACCCAAATTTACCTACTAATTTCCCTCTATAACATTTTTACCACTTTAGCATTGAAACCCCCAAAACCACCATTACTCTCACACTTGATTCAAAAACTCCCCACAAAATTCACTAAAACATTTCCCAAAATCTCTCTCTCTCCTCACACTTCTCTCTTCTCCAGGTGCACACACGCTTACTATAACCCACTTTTCACATACAATCTCTATTTTACTCCACATAATCCTTGAATTAATACATTTATAGTCCCCTTTTTCCTGCCATAGCTTATCCTTCAACATTATTGCTACCTTCTTTAGCTCTAACTCTATTTGAAACCCCTGACCTAATCCCATTTTTTCCCTCTCCATTGAAACCCCTCCCACCCCCTTAAAGCTTTGTTTCACTTAAAGCCAGGACATCCAGCTTCTCATTCATAACATCCACAATCATCTCTTTCTTATCATTTGCACAACATCCAGCACATTCAGACTTCCCACTTTGACAAATTTCTTCTTTTTTTTCTTTTTAGTAATCTTTACAGGAAAAGGGGTTACTAGCCCATTGTTCCCGGCATTTTAGTTGACTTTTACAACACACAAACCGCTTACGGAGGAAAAATTCTTATTCCACTTCCCCATGGATATAAAAGGAAAAGTAATAAGACCCAAAAACTATTAAGATAAAAACAAAGAAAGCTCAGTGGGTGTGTATAAATAAACGTGTACATGTAAGTGTAGTGTTGGCCTAAGTGTAAGTAGAAGTAGCAAGACATACCTGTAATCTTGTATATTTATGAGACAGACAAAAGACACCAGAACTCAAGAAATCGTAATGACACGATTGCAAACAAACCATACCCCCGGCCGGATTGAACCCGCGGTCATAGAGTCTCAAAACTCCAGCCCGTCGCGTTAGCCACTAAAACGCGACGGGCCGGAGTTTTGAGACTCTATGCCCGCGGGTTTCAATCCCGGCCGGGGGTAGGGTTTTTAAAAGGACACCAGCAATCCAAACTCATGTAAAACAATTACTGGCTTTCTTTTTACACCCCCTTGGCGGGACGGTAGTACCTCCCTGGGTGGTTGCTGTCACCAACCTACTAATTATTAAAATAATTATTTTTAAAATTTTTATTATTATTATTAAAATAAAAAATTGAGGTAAAATGTTTTAAAAACCCTCTTACAAAGGGAAACGTGAATAAAACTAAAAGAAAGACACGTATTAATACCCATTTATTTCGCCTGACCAAGTGATCGTCCACACCTGTTCGGTTTGTGTTTTTTACATTGTCTCAACTCTATACGTTCTCTCTCTTGTTTACTCTTTTGTTAACTAGTTGGCTCTCATTGACGATGGCTTCAAAGGGTTTTAGCTGTGATAAAAAGAGAAGTCGTAAGCCTCTTGCTTTAAGTGCCAAGTCAGAGGATGATGGTGTACTATTCTGATTTATTAATAAACACCCTGCCACTCACCATCTCACACATTAATATTAATATTTTAAGGTAAGTAATAAGTGTACTCTGTGTGTATCTTACCTTTTATTGTGTTTTTAATGCCTATTTCTAGTGCTAACTTAACATAAGTTAGTGTAAACTTGTTGTCTGGCATTTATTGCATATTTTATGTGTGCTCTGATAATAATACTTGTGGACCCGTGTGGTAGCCGGGCGGAGGGACAACATTACGTTTTCTCTGCTCAGCCATCAGAGAAAACGTGTATGAATCTGCATTTGGCCCAGCCACTCCCTCACTCCAGTTTTGTTTACAATTTTCGGCATAAATTATTCATTACTTCTACCTTCGTTTATGATGGCATCTATAGGTAGTTGTCAGAAATCATTAAATTCAGTGAACAAGGCATGACGATGTTAATAATATGGCTCTAGGCCACAGTGTAGGTAGCCGGTAGGCATAGCCCAGGCTACACCTACCGGCTACCTACACTGACTTTCTACAAATAAATACTACTCACCTCTCTTCCTATATTAAGACTACACATATTTTAAGGTAAATAATGAATGTACTGTATGTGTATTTTACCTCTCGGGGATGTTTTAAATATTGTATATTAAGTATGAGACGGGGAGCCAGGGCTACCTACACCTGGGCTACCTGCACCTGACTTCCTACAAATAAGTACTATTTCACCTCTCTCCTACATTAAGATTACAAATACTTTAAGTAAGTAATGAATTTACTGTGAATGTATTTTACTTTGTGTTTTTAATGCCTAGTTCTATTACTAACTTAATATAATTTAGTGTAAACTTGTTGTCTGGCTTTTTATATGAATTTTATAAATGGAAAAAAAATGGCGTTCTGCCTTCCGGCGATGTCTGCTTTCCGGCGACAGCCTGGAACCTAACCCGCCGTATAAGTGGGGCCCTACTGTATATACATACATCTAGGTTTTTCTCCCTTTTTCTAAATAGCTCTTGTTCTTCTTTATTTCTTCTATTGTCCATGGGGAAGTGGAAAAGAATCTTTCCTCCGTAAGCCATGCATGTCGTATGAGGCGACTAAAATGCCGGGAGCGATGGGCTAGTAACCCTTCTCCTGTAGACAATTACTAAAAAAAGAGAAAAAAAAACATTATAAAAACTGGATGCTTCAACGTGGATGTAGTGCAGATGACAAGAAACAGATGATTGCTGATGCTATGAATGAAAAGAAGTTGGATGTCCTGGCCCTAAGCGAAACACAGCTGAAGGGGTAGGGGAGTTTCGGTGGGGGGAAATAAATGGGATTAAATCTAGAGCATCTGAGAGAGTTAGAGCAAAGGGAAAGGGGGTAGCAGTAATGTTGAAGGATCAGTTATGGAAGGAGAAAAGAGAATATGAATGCGTAAATTCAAGGATTATGTGGATTAAAGTAAAGGTTGGATGCGAAAAGTGGGTCATAATAAGCGTGTATGCACCTGGAGAAGAGAGAAATGTAGAAGAGAGAGAGAGATTTTGGGAGATGTTAAGTGAATGTATAGGAACCTTTGAACCAAGTGAGAGAGTAATTGTGGTAGGGGACCTGAATGCTAAAGTTTGGGGTGCCAGGTGTAAATGAATTTAAATTCGTATTGAAAGGGGGTTTTTTTATAGGGAAAGCATTTTTTTAAAGAAAAAAGGGATAAATAAGTATACAAGATATAATTTGGGTTTAAAAAAGCAGTAAATTTGTTTGGTTATTTTTGGGAGATAAAAGGCTGTTGGTAGATTCAGGATGTTTCTGTTTATAGAGGGGCCCAGATATACAGATCACTTTTTAGTAAAAGGGAGGGTGGGGAACGGGGAACAGAAAACTCAGGGAACAGAAGGTAAGGGTTTTTAAACCCAAAAGGGGACAGTTAGGGGAAGAAAATAAACACTATTGGAGGGTAGTGGGGTAATGAGAGCATAGGGAATGGGGGGCGAAGGGTATGGGGTAGGTTTTAAAAATTGTAAATTTAGAGTTTCATCCCGAAAGTTTGTGGTTACAAAGGAAAATGGGTGGGGGGAGGGAAAGAGGAAGGGGGAATTTGGGGGAATGATGATATAAAAAGAGTAGTAAGGGGGAAAAAAAGTTAGATTTTGAGAAATTTTTTCAAAATTTGAAGTGATGCAAGGGGGGAAAAGTATATGGGAAAGAGGGGTTAAGAGGGGTGGTGAAACAAAGCCCAAAAGAGAGCAAAAAGAGAAAGTGGGTGAGATGTTAACAACAAATTTTTTTGAAAAATTAAAAAAAAGTTTTGGGTGAGGTTAAAAAAGTTTAATTTAAGCCCAAGAACAAATTTTGGGTTTGTCAGTTTTAAAAAAAGGAGAGGGATTTTGATTTTAAAAGGGGAGTTTTGAGGATTGGGAAGTGGAGGGAAATAAATTTTTAGGAAATGTTAAAAGTTGAAGAAGATAGGGTAAATTTTTGTTTTGTTTTATAGGGTAGGGGGAATAACATCTTTTAGGGGTGAGGAAACCATTTTTGTGAGCGGGGGGAAGTTCGTGGAAAGAGGTTAAAATGAAAGGGGGTAAGGCAGCCGGGATTGATGGGATAAAGAAAGAAATGTTAAAAGCAGGTGGGGATATAGTTTTGGAGTGGTTGGTGCAATTATTTAATAAAGGGTATGGAAGAGGTAAGGTACCTAGTTTTGGCAGACAGCATGCATAGTACCTTCGTATAAAGGCAAAGGGGACAAAAGAGAGTGCAAAAAATTATAGGGGGATAAGTCTGTTGAGTATACCTGGTAAAGTTTTATGGTAGAGTTATTATTGAAAAGAATTAAGAGTAAGATGGAGAATAGGGTAGCAGATGAACAAGGAGGCTTTAGGAAAGGTAGGAGGGTGTGGACCAGGTGTTTACAGTTTAAACATATAAGCGAACAGTATTTAGATAAAGGGTAAAGAGGTTTTTGTGGCATTTATGGATTTGGAAAAGGCGTATGACAGGGTGGGTAGGGGGGGAATGTGGCAGATGTTGCAGGTGTATGGTGTAGGAGGTAGGTTACTGAAAGCATTTAAGAGTTTTTTACGAGGATAGTGAGGCTCAAGTTAGAGTATGTAGGAAAGAGGGGGGTTATTTCCCAGTAAAGGTAGGCCTTAGACAAGAATGTGTGATGTCACCGTGGTTGTTTAATATATTTATAGAAAGGGGTTGTAAGAGAAGTAAATGCGAGGGTCCCTTTGGGAAGAGGCGTGGAGTTAAAAGATAAAGAACACACAAAAGTGGGAGTTGTCACAGTTGCTTTTTGCTGATACACTGTGCTCTTGGGAGATTCTGAAGAGAAGTTGCAGAGGGTTTGTGGATGAATTTGGTAGGGTATGCAAAAGAAGAAAATTTTAAAAATGAATACAGGAAAGAGTAAGGTTATGAGGGTAACAAAAAGATTAAAGGGGATGAAAGATTGGATATCAGATTGGAGGGAGAGAGTATGGAGGAGGTGAATGTATTCAGATATTTGGGAGTGGACATGTCAGTGAATGGGTCTATGAAAAATAGGTGAATCATAGAATTGATGAGGGGAAAAGGGTGAGCGGTGCACTTACAGTCTGTGGAGACAAAGAACTTTATCCTTTGGAGGCAAAGAGGGGAAAGTATGAGAGTATAGTTTTACCAACGCTCTTATATGGGTGTTGAAGCATGGGTGATGAATGTTGCAGCAGGAGAAGGCTGGAGGCAGTGGAATGTCATGTCTGAGGGCAATGTGTGGTGTGAATATAATGCAGAGAATTCAAGTTTGGAAGTCAGGAGGAGGTGCGGGATTACCAAAACTGTTGTCCAGAGAGCTTTTGATAAAACAACCATATGAAAAGCAATTATAGACAGGGCTAATACACAAAGATATGCCTTAAACACTATTCATCAGTTCCTCACCAAAGTAATAAAGAAAACCAAACCATTCTATACTACTCCAGTAGAACACTGAACAACAAGAGAAGATATAAAAACGACTTGAAAACCCCTCTCTCCATATTCTAGGGACCCACAAACTGAAAAAAACAAGAATATTGTCCTAACTAAACTAATGAAACACCACTGCAACCCCCGACACAGCTAACAAATAAACGACTTCTTCTCAACCAGATCTTCTAATCTCACCAAAAAATCACCACGTACCAATGCCCCTGCCGGGACTTAAACCCCTAGATGGGAATTTCCCAATGCCGTCTATCTTGCCCCAACTGAAGCCCACGACGTCACCGAGATTATAAAGTCACTTAAAAATAACTCAGGGATCTGACTCATGTCCCACCATTATAGACAAGAGAAGTGGTCCATGCCTCTCGCATACTAGCTCATTGCTTTTAACAAGTCACTAGGGAACGTAGCCAGCCTCCGAAACGACTCAAGTACTGCAGAGGTTACACCAATACAAAATAGTGTGGCGAACCCTACAGGATATGAAAACATCAATAGACAAATATCAAACTTACCATGCAACCAAAATCTTGAGAAACTCGTGCACAGAGACAAATATTCATTTAAACAGCACAAAACATACTCAGCCCCTGCCAATTTGGGTTCAGTAAATAAAAGCACTAAACGAAGTAATTATAAAAACATGCTAGATCTGCTTTACACAGCATTGGAAGATAAGGAATATCCACTAGGATTTTTATTGACCTAAAAAAACGTTTGACACAGTAGACCACGGCATCCTACTCCACAAACTTGACCATTAGGGTATATAGAGGCCATGCGCTTGCATATTTCAAATCTACCTTACTAATAGTATCAGTAAGTCAACCATTTAAAGACACAGCATCAACAACACAGCCACTTGATACATGGAGTTCTGCAGGGAAGTATGTCCTTGGTCCCCTGCTCTTCCCTCATATTCATCAATGAACTTCCAAACGAACTCAGACACCTAACCCCATTCTCTTTGCTGACGACACAATTAGACATCTCTCCACCCTAATTTGCAACCCTCAACACCATTGGTTAATGATAGCTGATTAAAATATCGACCTTGGATGACAGCCATAAACTTACGCTTAACGTTACAAAACTACTGTTTTGTAAAGCAGAGCAGGGGATGCGCAATTAACATTAAGATCCGACAACACTCTAATTACCAGGCATAATGAGGCAAATTCCTAGGCCTATACCCGACAAACAACCTGAAACTTTCACGCACCCAATTCCACACATACCAAAAAAGTATCCAAAATGTTGGGAACCTCTCCAAGATACGATACTAAACGTTGCCGACAAAACTGCCCGCCTCCACACTATACCATTCACTTATATATCCATACCTCACCTATCTATCTGTGCTTGGGGTTCACATGCAGCAAACACACCTAAAGCCAATAATAACCAAACAAAAAGCTGCTAGTAAGAATAATCACTAAATCCCATCCGGGGCAACACAGACCCCCCCACTCTTCAAAGATCTAAACTTACTCCCTGTTCAGTACATCCACACTTACTACGTGTCAATCTACATCTACAGGACCTTAAATTTCAATATTAACCTTGACCTAATAACCGCTTTCATGATAGTTGTGACAGAACCCACAGGCACAACAACCAACACAAACATTTCTATGACATTCCCCAGTGTCCGATCTAAACCTTTACAAAAATTCAATGTATGTCAAAGGCCCTAATATCTGGAACACCCTAACCTGAAAAATCCAAAACTGCAGACACATTCATCACCTTCAAAACTACCATCAAAACTCTTATCTCCCTGATACAACCTGTCCAACTAATACTAACGAATACCACCTGGTGGTACACACTTACACTCACTCCCCATTAGACCAAAAACAGAAATATCAATCTCAATCTCCAAATAATGAATCTTAACTAGTCCCATAAGTTGGCTGTGAACTCCAATAACTGAAACTACGTATAGTGCCCAAAACAAAAGCGTTCACAATGCTAACTCACAACTAGTATTATAGTCCACTTAGCCATAATACCAACTCATCTCATAATTTTGTAACATTTTAAAACCTAAGATTTAATATAAGTCCTGCCCGAAATGCCTAGCCACTAGGCGATCTAGTGGTACACGCTGTAATTATTAGTTTACTATATGTTAAACCAAACAATAACCAAATTCGTAAACTCACATTGTAATACTTATAGAGCAATAAAGTTTGAATTATGAATTTAAATACTGTTCACATATATGCTTCAATGTAAACACTTATCTACACTACACATCCCCTACCCACGCTGAAAAGCTCCTTGCTCATCCACAATACTATATTCTGTCCTTACCTCTAATTCTTTTCAATTATAACCCTACCGTTCACTTTTTCCAGGATACTCAGTACTGCAATTTTACAATCTCTTTTGTCCCCTTTCCCATTATATAAAGGGACTATACATGCTCTCTGCAATCCTTAGTACCTTCCCCTCTATCATACATTTATTAAACAAAATCCCAGCCACTCCAACACATATCCCCCTCTGCTTTTAACATTTCTGTCATGATCCCATCAGTTCGTCCCTGCTGCTTTACAATTACCCCCTTTCATCTACGTAATGCCCACTACCTCCCCCACACTACATTCTGCATCTTCTTCACTCCTAAAAGATGGTATACCTCCTGACCAGTGCAATGGAAATTACCGAGCCTCCCTTTCTTCCTTAACATTTAAAAGTTCCCTAAAATACTCGCCATCTACCTATACCTTTCCTCTCCCCATCTACTAAATCCCCCTACTCTGTTTTTTAATGACAAATCCATACTTCCCAAGGCTTTCTTAACTTATTTAACCCTCTCCAAAATTTTTTCTATTTTAATTAAAATTTTTTGACAGTGCCTCTCCACTACATCGCTCTCCTTTTGCACTCCTCTCACCACTCCTTCACTCTTTCTTTTTACTCTCCATATACCTGCTCTTCTTATAACACTTCTGCTTTGTAAAAACCTCTCATAAGCTACCTTTTTTCTTTGTATCACACCCTTCCATCATTCCACCCCAATCACTCCTCTTTCCTCCTGCCCCCACCCTCCTATAACCCACAAACTTCTGCCCCACATTCTAATACTGCATTTTTAAAAACTATTCGAACCCTCTTCACCCCCCCCACTACTAATCTTTGCACAGCACCACCTTTCTGCCAAAAGTCGCTTATATCTCACCAGAACTCCTCCTCCCTTAGTTTATCACTTTCACCTCCCTCTTACTCGTTGTGCCACCATCCTCTTTCCCATCTACCTCTAACTCTAACTGTACTACAACTAATAATGATCCATATACAGTTGCCCCTCTATAAACATGTACATCCTGGAGCCTACCCGTCAACCCTTTGTATCCACAATACATAATCCAACAAACTACTTTCATTATGTGCTACTCATACCTTGTATATGTATTTATCCTCTTTTTCATAAAATATGTATTACTTATTACCAAATCCTCTTTCTACATATAGCTCAATTAAAGGCTCCCATTACATTTACCCCCCTGGCACCCCAAATTACCTACTACTTCCCTCATAACATTTTTACGCCACTT
Source organism: Cherax quadricarinatus (assembly GCF_026875155.1). NCBI lineage: Eukaryota > Metazoa > Arthropoda > Malacostraca > Decapoda > Parastacidae > Cherax > Cherax quadricarinatus. The sequence goes on from NW_026508163.1 coordinate 24,407, forward strand.
AGCATGAAATCCCCAACCACCAAATACTCTCATCACATGATTCAAAAACTCCCACAATATACCTCAACATTTCTCCAAAATCTCCTCTCTCTCTCCTCTACATCTTACTCTCTTCTTCCAGTGCACACATACGCTTACTATAACCCACTTTTCACATACAATCTCCTATTTACTCCACATATCCTTGAATTAATACATTTATAGTCCCTCTTTTCCTGCCATATCTTTTCCTTCAACATTATTTCTACTCTTCTTTAGCTCTAACTCTATTTGAAACCCCTGACTAATCCCAGTTAATTTCCTCTCCATTGAAACTCCCTCCCACCCCCTCAGCTCTTGTTTCACTAAAGCCAGGACAACCACTTCTCATTCTAACATCCACAATCATCTCTTTCATATCATTTGGCACAACAACCAAGTCACATTCAGACTTCCCCACTTTGACATTTTCCTTCCTTTTTTATTCTTTTTAGTAATCATTTACAGGACAAGGGGTTACTACCCATTGTTTTCCCCCCGCTTTTTAGTTGACTTTTACAACACACATCGCTTACGGAGGAAAAGATTCTTATTCCACTTCCCCATGGATATAAAAAGGAAAGTATAAGACCCATGAACTATTAAGATAAAATCAAAGAAAGCTCAGATGAGTGTGTATAAATAAACGGGTACATGTATTGTAGTGTGGCCTAATGTAAGTAGAAGTAGCAAGACAACCTGTAATCTTGTATATTTATGAGACAAACAAAAGACTCCAGAACTCAAGAAATCGTAAGACAAACGATTGCAAACAAAAACCATACCCCGGCCGGGAATTGAACCCGCGGTCATAGAGCTCAAAACTCCAGCCCCGGCGCGTTTAGCCACTAGACGCGACGGGCCCGGAGTTTTGAGACTCTATGACCGCGGGTTCAAATCCCGGCCGGGGGTAGGGTTTAAAAGACACCAGCAATCCACCATCATGTAAAACAAATTACTGGCTTTTCATTTTACACTCACTTGCAGACGGTAGTACCTCCCGGGTGGTTGCGTCTACAACCTACTAATTATAAAATTATTATTATTATATTATATTATTATTATTACAATAAAAATTGAGGTAAATGGTTTTTACAAACTCTACAAATGGACGTGAATGGAACTAAAAGTAGACACGTATTAATACACATTTATTTCGCCTGACCCAAGTGATCGTACCACTACCTGTTCGTTTGTGGTCTTACATTGTCTCAACGCTTCACGTTCTCTCTCTTGTTTACTCTTTTGTTCACTATTGGTCTCTCATTGAACGAGGGCGTCTAAGGTTGCTGTGATAGAAAAGAGAAGTCGTAAAGCCTCCTTGCTTTTAAGTGCCAAGGTCAGAGATGAAGGTGTCACTATTCTGATTTTATTAATAAACGCCCCTGCCACACACCTCTCACACAGTAATATTAATATTTTATGGTAAGTAATAAGTGTACTCTATGTGTATCTTACCTTTTTTATTGTTTTTTAATGCCTATTTCAGGCTAACTTAACATAAGTTTAGTGTAAACGATGTTGTCTGGCATTATTGGCATATTTTATTGTGTGCTCAGATAATAATACTTGTGGACCCGTGTGGTAGCCGGCGGAGGGACAACAGAAACGTTTCTCTGCTCAGCCATCAGAGAAACGTGGTAGGAATCTGCATTGGCCCAGGGCCACCCCTCACTCCAGTTTTTGTTTACAATTTCGGCATAATTATCATAACTTCCTATCCTTCGTTTATGATGGCATCTATAGTAGTTGTCAGAAATCATTAAATTCAGTGAACAAGGCATGACGATGTTAATAATATGGCTCTAGGCCACATGTAGGTAGCCGGTAGGCATAGCCCAGGCTACACCTACCGGCTCCTACACTGACTTTCTACAAATAAAATACTACCACCTCACTTTTCCTATATTAAGACTTACACAATTTTAAGGTAAAATAATGAATGGACTGGTATGTGTATTTTACCTCTCGGGGATGTTTTAAATATTGGTATAGTAAGTTGAGACGTGGAGCCCAGGCTACCTACACCTGGGCTCCTGCACCTGACTTTCCTACAAATATTACTACTCACCTCTCTCCCTACATTCAGATTACAATACTTAAGATAAGTAATGATTTTGAACTGTGAATGTTTTTACTTTGTGTTTTTAATGCCTAGTTCTATACAACTTAATATAATTTAGTGGGTAAACTTGTTGTCCTGGCGATATATAAAATGAATTTATAAATGGAAAAAAAATGGCGTTCTGCCCTCCGGCGATGGTCTGCTTTCCGCGACATCCTGAACCTAACCCGCCGGATAATGGGGCCCTACTGTAGATACATACAATCTAGTTTTTCTCCTTTTTCTAAATAAGCTCATGTTCTTCTTTATTTTCTTCTATTGTCCATAGGGAAGTGGAAAAGAAATCTTTTCCTCCGTAAGCCTAGCATGTCGTATGGAGGCGACTAAAATGCCGGAGCAAGGCTAGTAACCCCCTTCTCCTGTAGACAATTACTAAAAAAAAGAGAAGAAAAACATTATAAAAAACTGGGATGCATCAAACGTGGATGTAGTGCAGATGACAAGCAACGGATGATGCAGATGCCTATGAATGAAAAGAAGTTGAGAGGTCCTGGCCCTAAGCGAAACACAGCTGAAGGGGTAGGGGAGTTTCGTGGTATGGGAAATAAATGGGATTAAATCTAGAGCAACTGAGAGAGTAGAGCTAAGGAGGGGTAGCAGTAATGTATGAAGGATCAGTTATGTGAAGGAGAAAGAGCATATGAAATGCCTAACATACCAAGGATTAGTGGATTAAAGTAAAGTTGGATCGAAAATGGGTCATAATAAGCGTGGTATGCACCTGGAGAAAGAGAAATGTAGAAGAGAGAGAGAGATTTAGGGAGATGTCAAGTGATGTATAGGAACCTTGAACCAAGTGAGAGAGTAATTGGTGGGTAGGGGACCTAATGCTAAAGTTAGGGGTGCCCAAGGTGTAAATGATTGAACTTCGTAGTGAAAGGGGTAAGTTATAGGTCATGGCATATTTTATGAAAAAGAGGATAAATAAGTATACACGATATGATGTAGGGTGAAATGACAGAGTTTGTTGGCTTTGTATTGGAGATAAAAGACTGTTGAGTAGACTTCAGGAAGTACATGTTTATAGAGGGCCACACATATATCAGATCACTTTTAGTAAAAGGAAGTGGGATACAAGGAGAACAGAAGCATCAGGAACAGAGAGGTGCAGTTTATAAACAAAAAAGAGGAAGACAGTTAGGGTCAGATATAAACACTATTGGAGGATAGATGGCTAATGAGAGCATAGGCAATGGGACCGAAGAAGGTATGGGGTAGGTTTAAAAATGTATGTTAGAGTGTTCAACAGAAGTTTGTGGTTACAGAAAGTGGGTGCGGGAGGGTAAAGGAGCGATTGGTGGAATGATGATATAAAGAGAGTAGAACGGGAGAAAAAGTTAGCATATGGAGAAGTTTTTACAACAGTAGAAGTGGAGCAAGCGGGAAGAGAATATGGCGAAAGAAGAGGTTAAGAGAAGTGGTGAAGCAATTGCAAAAAGAGAGCAAAAGAGAAAGTGGTGAGAATGTTATCAACAAATTTTGTTTGAAAATAAGAAAAATTTTGAGTGAGGTTAAACACGTTACTGAAGCCTAGAGAACACATGGATTTGACAGTATAAAAAAAAGGAGAGGAGAGTTATTAAATGGTAGACGTTTAGAGTATTGGGAAGATGGAGGAATATTATTGAGGAACTGTTAAAAGTTGATGAAGACTCGGGACGTTGTGTTATCGTGTATAGGGCTAGGAGAATCAACATCTTGAAGGAGTGAGGAAGAGCCCAGTTGTGAGCGTGGGAAGTTCGAGAGGCAGTAGGTAAAATGAAAGGGGGTAAGGCAGCCGCCGGATTGATGGGATCAAGAGAGAAATGTTACAAGCGGAGTGGGAATAGTTTTGGAGTGGAGTTGTGCCATTATTTAATAAATGTATGGAAGATGGTAAGAACCTAGGGATTGGCAACAGCCTGCATAGTACCTTCGTATAAAGGCAAAGGGGACAACAGCAAGTGCAAAAATAATTAGGGGGAATAAGTCTTGTTGCATATACCTGGTTAAAGTGTATGGAGAGTTATTATTGAAAGAATTAAGAAGTAATATGGAGAATAGTATAGCAGAGACCAAGGAGGCTTTAGGAAAGGTAGGAGGTTGTGGCCCAGGTGTTTACAGTGCAACAAATCAGCAGACATAGTCATTGAGATAAGGCAAAAGAGTTTTTGAGGCAATTATGGATTTGGAAAAGGCGAATACAGGGTGGGATAGGGGCAATGTGGCAGATGTTGCAGTGTAAGGTGTATAGGAGGTAGGTTACCTGAAAGCAGTGACAGGTTTATTTAAACAGGATCGTTAGGCTCAATTAAGAGTATGTAGGAAAGAGGGGGATTATTTCCCAGTAAAGGTAGGCCTTAACAAGAATGTGGTGACATACACCCGTGGTTGTTTAATATAATTTATAATGGGGTGTACGAGAAGTAAATGCAAGGGACTTGGCAAGAGGCGAGAGTTAAAAGATAACAAACACACACAAAGTGGGAGTTGTACACAGTGCTTTTTGCATTATGACACTGTCTCTTGGGAGAATCTGACGAGAAGTTGCCAGAGTTGGTGGATGATTTATTGGAAGGTATGCAAAAGAATAAATTAAAAGTGAATACAGGAACTAGAAGTACAGGTTATGAGGGATAACAAAAAGATAGGTGATGAAAGATTGGATCTCAATTGGAGGACGAGAGTATGGCGGAGGTGAATGTATTCAGGATATTTGGGCGTGAGGACCTGTCAGTGAATTGGTCTATAAAAAATAGGTGCCACCAAGAATTGATGAGGAAAAGGAGAGCGTAGCACTTACGAGTCTGTGGAGCCCAAGACCTTATCCTTGGAGGCAAAGAGGGAACAGTATGAGAGTATAGTTTTACCCACGCTCTTATATGGTGTGAAGCATGGTGATAATGTGCAGCGAGGAGAAGGCTGGAGGCAGTGGAGATTGTCATGTCTGAGGGCATGTGTGTAGTGAATATAATGCCAGAGAATTCAAAAGTTTGGAAGTCAGGAGGAGGTGCGGGATTACCCAAACTGTTTGTCCAGAGAGCTGAGGGAGGGTTGTAGAGGTGGTTCGGACAAGAAGAGAATGGGGAGTGCCACCGATTATTGACTCAAGAGTTTAACAGTACCTTAGTCGGAAAGGAAATGCGGGGTAGGGGTCGGCCTAGGAAAAGGGTGGATTGGAGGGGTAAAGGAGGTTTTTGTGTGTGAGGGGCGAGGACTTCCAGCGGGCATGCATGAGCGCGTTTGATAGAGTGAATGGAGAACAATGGTTTTTAATACTTGACATGCTATGTAGAGTGTGCGCAAAGAAACATTTATGAAGGGATTTCAGGGAAACCGGCAGGTCCGGACTTTGATCCCTGGATATGGGAAGTTACAGTGGCTCTGCAATCTTCTGAAGGAGGGGTGGTTAATGGTTGCAGATTAAAAACTATAGTGTAAAGCACCTTCTGGCAAGACCGTGATGGAGTGAAATGATGGTGAAGAAGATTTTTTATTTCAGGCCACCCTGCCTTGGTGGGAATCAGGGCCAGTGTGTTAATTAAAAAAAAAATATTTTCGAGATGCTCATACTTAGGCCTTATACTGAGTAAATAACTGTAAGTGAATCATATTTACTAGGAAAAGATATCTGCATATTGCAGTTTTCTTACAGATTACAAAAAAAAAAGATATGAGTATTAAACTTAAGCATCTTAAAACCACCTGGTTCCTACCCTTGTGGATTTTAAGAACCAACCTGGCTTCCTCCATTTGTGGAGTTAACCCTTTCAGGTCAAGGCCCAAATCTGGAGTCACGCAACCATGTCCAAGAAATTTTAAAAAAAAAAAATTTGTTATTCTTTCTAAGAAATCGTAGAGAATCTTTTTGTGAAGGTAAAAAAACAAACAGTAACGAATTGGTGAAAATTGACAAATTATGCTCTCGCGAATTTTGATGTGTCAGCGATATTATACGAATCGGCGATTTTGCCGACTTGACTCCCCATTTTAGGCCAATTCCATTATTCCAATTCACGCCACATTCTTAGCTATTTCACTAGTATTAACATCTATTCTATCGATTGACACAAGAAAATCGCCAATCAACTGTTTCAAACTACAAAATAAGTGATCGGAAAATTTGTTAAGTTGGCCAATTTCACACAAAGTTTTTCAAAATATTTCCAATTCAAAATAGGGTCCAGAATGAACAATGTAGGCATTCCTGGCACAAAAACTAACCATTTCCTCTGTTCATTAGTTATGTTTTATGAGGCTTATACAAAAAAATTCCATTTTGATTTTTTAATCACATAAGAAATTTTATTCACACAACCAAAAACTAGAAGATTTTACTGTATGCAATACTGTAATAATGTAAAAATATCATCACCATATTTGTGAATGGTATTAGACCCACCATCCTGAACGTGTTAAAAGACCTGTGGAGGTCGTTTGTTTAACTTCTTGAATATTGGCAAAAATTTAACATTTCCAGCTACTTTGAGCTCAGTATTTCAGCCATTTCCAGTGCTAAAACAATCAAAATCATCTCTATTTCTGTACCCATTTTTTCCATTCTATCAAATGGACCAAGAAAATCGCAATACAAGCTATAAAAAACAATAACAGAAAAAACACTGCAAAAGTTTGCTGTTTTAATCGAAAAATACATGATTTCATTTTTCTTCCTCTCATTATACGCATGTTGCTGCAGGAATCCTGTTTTTAGGTGGTGCACACATACCACATAGATGTATTCTCTCATACTAGGCCCAAATGAACCACTCACCGTTGATCAGAGTGAGCAGAGCTCATGCGTAGATCTACGGTTTGGACCCTGAACGTAAAGCCGTAGATCTACGGGATCCGGACCCTGAAAGGGATAAGAACCAACCTGGTTCCCTCTCATTGTGGAGTTCAGAACCAACCTGGTTCTCTCCATTGTGGGAAGTTAGAACCAACCTGGTCTTCCTCCCAGCCGTGGATTTAGAACCAACCTAGGTTCCTCCAGCGTGGATTTAGAACCAACCAGGTTCCTCCAGCGTGGAGTCTAAGAACCAACCTGAATCCTCCAAAAATTTTTTGAGTTAAGAACCAACCTGGTTCCTCCAATGTGGTTAAGGAACCAACCTGGATCCTCCATTGTGATTAAGAACCAACCCTGGTTCCTCCATTGTGGAGTTTAAGAAACCCACCTGGAATTCCTCCATTAGTGGATTAAGAACCAACCTGGTTCCTCCATTGTGGAGTTTAAAGAAACCAACCTGTTCCTCATTGGGGTGGAGTTAAGAACCAACCTGGTTCCACCATTTGGAGCTTAAGAACCACCTGGTTCCTCCATGTGGAGTTAGAACCCAACCTGGTTCCTCCAATTGTGGAGTAAGAACCAACCTTAATCCTCCATTGTGGAGTTAAGCACCCAACCTGATTCCTCCATGTGGGAGTTTAAAACCAACCTGATTCCTCCATTGTGGAGTTGAGACCAACCTGATCCTCCCATTGAGGAGTTAAGAACCAACTGAAAAAAAAAAAAAAAAAAATTCCTCCATTGTGGAGTTAAGAAACCAACCTGGTGCCTCCATAGTGGAGTTAAGAACCCACCTGGGTTTCACTCCACTGTGGAGTTAACCCTTTTCAGGGTCCCCAGGCCCTCTCCGCAGACATGTTCTCAGGGTCCCCAAATTTAAAAAAAAAAATATTTTTTCTTATGAAAAGATAGAACATATTTTCCTCCCCCGATTCATAATAACACCAAAAGTAATGAAATTCAGATGGAAAACTTACTGGAATTAAGCTCTAGCGAAGTTAGTGTCTCGATGATGTTTACGCATCGGCGATTTTGCCCCACTCTGAGGCCCTATTTTCACCATTCCAGTGTACTAGTCGGTAAAAACTCATAACTATTTCGCTAGGCAAATTCCATTTGATTCTATCGAATGAGTACAAGAAACCACCCCATTTTACCGGATTTCAACTATCCAATAAAAGTGGTCGAATTTAGCAATTTAGCCCCTTTCAACACAAATATAAAAAATATGACAATTTCTGAATAGGGTCCAGAATAAACAAGACAGACATTCCTGGCACTAAAAAAACAATTCCTTTTGTTAGTCACATCCCCAGGCCCCTCTTAAATTTCTTTAGCTTTCCACATGAGAATTTTTATTCTTACAAAAAATAGAAGATTTACTTTATGCAGACTACTGCATTAGTGTAGAAAATGGTATTAAAAAATATCAGCGCACATGTGAAAGAATATTAACACACCATTGATGTTATTTGACGCTTGGCATGATTTTGTTTTACTTTTGAACTGTGGTAAAAAAGCACAATTTCTGCTACATTGAGCTCAATTTCAAGGAATTTTCATTGTAAAACCATGCAAAATCATCTCAATTTCTATAATAGTGCTTCCATTCTATAAAATGAGACAAACAAAACTAGAATCCCACAATGAATAATACCCAAATAACCGCACATAAAAGAGAGAACCTTAACGACGACATTTTCGTCCGACTTGGACCATTTACAAAGTCACACTAACCAAAGTGAACAGGACGGGCTATATATCGGCAGGAGAGGTGGTTGGTAGTAGTATAGTACAAGAATGGTAAATAATACGACAAGATGAAATAAGGACACATGCGCGACACCCCGGCATCCCTTATCGTAGACGGTTTTCGCCAGCCAGCAGCTACTGGATGGCGAAACGTCCACAACCAAGACACCCAGACGCCACACATGTGTCTCAAAATTTCATCAGAAGTATAGCAGAGTAGTAGAAGAGGTAGTAGTCCTACTACTACTACTACTACTGATGAAATTGAGACACACGTGCGGCGTCTGGTGTCTTTGTTGTGGACGTTTCGCCATCCAGGGCTGGCTGGATGGTGAAAACGTCTATGAAAAGGATGCCCGGGTGTCGCGCAGTTAGAATATAACAAATTCTCACTACAAGGCAACACACTCCACAATATTCAAAACACATCAACCTACACACCATACAAAACATCTTCCATACTTATTATTGCACCTATTACATATATAAACACTAACTCTAATATTTCACCCTTCCCCTCAAACATCCTCCTTTCCAACCGCAACAGAACACATGACCATAACCCAAGGCACAGATCACTCTTTGATGTTTCCTCGTGTCCAACTCACGCAATGCAAAAAGCTCAATGCCCAAAAAGGCCCTAAAATCTGGAATTCAAACACTACCTTTTTACAAATTCAAAGTCTCTTCTCAAGTTCACTACTCACTCAAAACCAAATAAATACCAGAATAACTGAACATTATAAATTATGTATATCCAAAATGTTACTTACTCACAATTATATCAATAAATGTAAAACTAGGACCCAATCTAACTTTGTTATTTTTTTAAATACACTACCTAACAGAATACTCCATTCTAACTGAAAGAACAGCAATGCATGCAACCACATGACCTGTCGTTGTAATACTCAATTGTTCTTTAGAGTTATCCTGTTTACCATAATGTTTTATATCACTGATTTCATCATTGCTTAGTTAATCTTAAGTTAATTTTAAGCCAGCCCGTATGTTCTCATAAAGTGGGCTTTGCATGCTGCACTTACCCTGTCTTTTTTTTTTTAATTTTTGTACCTCTGTATAGTATGCTTAAATTCTAAATAAATAAATAAATAAATAAATAAATAAATAAATCCTGTCGGTAATTATAAACCATCTTGTACTACTACACCACCACCTCTTCATAGCTATATATAGCCGTCCTGCTCCACTTCTGGTTAGTGTGACTTGTAAATGGTCCAAGTCGGACCGAAACGTCGTCCGTAAGCTTCTCTTTATGTGCGGGATATTTTGTGTAATTGTTTCCAGTCACGGTATTTGTCGCCTTTTTGTTATAAATTCCCATACAAAAATACTACAGTGCAAATCGCTGTTTAATCCAGAAACAACATGGCCAAATTTTTTTTTATCATTACCCACTGTGTGCTGCAGGAATTTTTTATAACTAGCGCCAATGACCACCTATTAGACCCACTTTCATATGTAGGGCAACGCAGCTTTCTCTCACTAAAGATTTGAGGGCGCTAAGAATTAGTCATACTAAACAGTGACCCTCGCCTAACGATGGCGATACATTTAAAGCAAAAATTTTTTTGCTCGCCCTAAGCACTAAAAAATCTCTGCTCAACGCAATTCGTCAGAGATGCGTCCCTGCGGCCAGAGCCAGCCTCACTTGTTCCGTGGGTGGCAGGTTTAACAAGCCAGCCTTCCGCAGTCACATCCAAGCATAGACCAATCAGAAACAATTACATATCACAAGCGTTATTTAGTGATTTCATCTGCAAAAAATAAGTTACCATTGGCCCCAAGGAAGCTATCTAGTGCCAACCACTGTGGTAAAACGGGTGAGAAATACTATCGTACCCTCAGCTACTGCTGCACCCAACACCGTCAGCTGTTGCTGGACCATCATCTGTTGCTTGCACCCCAGCGCTTCTGCCACCTCAGTCACTGCACCACATTCAGCTGCGTTTGTTCTGCACCCTCAGTCAGCTGATGCAGCCTACAGTCAGCGCTGCTGCACCACAGCTGCTGCTGCAAATACACAATCAACCACCGGTCAGCTATGCTGGACCGTCAGCTTGTTGGCTGGACCAGTCATGCTGTTGCTGCAACCACAGCTACTGCTGCACCACAGTCAGCCTCTGCTCTGCTGCGGCACCATCGGTCAGCTTTGCTGCACTACAGCTGCTGCTGCACCACAGCTGCTGCTTGCAACCATGGTCTGCTGTGAGCTGCACCACAGCTGCTGCTGCACCACAGTCAGCTGCTGCTGCACACACCTCGTAGCTGAGTTTCTGCACACAGTCAGCTGCTGCTGCGCACACAGCTGCTGCTGCACCAATGGTTGGCTGTTGTGCCATGGACCAGCTAGTTGCAGCAACCACAAGTCAGCTGTTTGGTTCTTGCTGCTCCCCAATCAGCTGTATATAACACGAAGATGAGAGTGGTGTGTTGTTGGTATGGCTTAACATGAAACCCTTACCGAGAACCAATTAACCCCAGAGGGTTAGCCACCCAGATAACCCAAGAAAGTCAGTGCATCATAGAGGACTAACTTATTTCCATTGGGGTCCTTAATCTTGTCCCGCAGGAATGCGACCCCACACAATTGACTAACACCCAGGTGGAACAGGCAAAAATGGCCTGGAACTAGTGCTCATATTGGTGAGGTTTATTGGGAGGATGTGGAAAGTTCATGGAGGAGGACAATGAAGAACTAGCCACAGATGAGCAGCTCTAGATCATCTTCAATAGCAAATGCCAGACCTGAGGACACTAGCTTCGGAGAGGGGAGATAGAAATTGAAGAAGTTGCCTACATCAAAGATAATGAAATGTGTGCAATGTGGCTTAAAGTGCAAACCCTTTTTGATGAAAATCACCCTTGACACAGCTAATTGCAAGCCGTGGCTGGTGACTATACACTACATGTTGTGAAAAACTTTAGGAAAGTCATAAAGGAACGCGAGGTACAGGCCCAAATGGACCGATAATGTTTTGCGACCAAGAGGTCCAGGTGACTCTGAACTGGTCCTAGTGCATTAAAAGAAGAAGGGAAGTAACCCTGGAAAAGACTTGCTACCTCAAGTCCCTAAAGGGAAGGGGATACCCCTTCTAAACACTAAGCCCATTCCACACTCTCCCCTCCTCCCCATCCCCATCAATCATCACCAGATCTTCAATAAAGGTAAGTAGTTTATGTATTGTACACTCTCTTCAGTTTGTGTGTATTCAAATTAATATTTCATTGGTAAAAAAAAATTTATTATTTCATACTTTGGGGCTGTCTAGCATGAGTAATTTGATTTCAATTTTTCTTATGGGGAAAATAATTTATTTCGCCTAATGATAATTCGCCTATCATTGAGCTCTCAGGAATGGATTAATATTGATTAGGCGAGGGTTCCACTGTACAATCAAAAACCCAGGCGTAAGCTGTACTAGTACGGCCGAAACCCTGAAAGGGTTACGAACCAACATGGTTTCCAACCATTGTGGAGTTTAAGAACAACCCTGTTCTTCGAAGGTGTGCTGGAGTTAAGAACCACATGGTTCCTCCAGTGTGGAGTAAACTCTATTGACCTGTTGCAAGCCCATATTCTGAAACTCATTCTGCGCAAAATTTTCGAAAAAAAAATTATTTTATCTTATGAAATGATAGAAACTTTTTCCCAATGTTAATGACACCAAAAGTATGAAATTTGATGGAAAACTTACGGAATATCTCTGTGAAGATTAGCGATCTTGGTAAGTTCTGCATCGGCAATTTCACCGACCTTTGAGCCTTATTTCAAGCCAATACCATTGTCCCAGCAGCTAAACTCATAGCTCTTTCTTTACAACACCATTTGTTCTATCGATTGAATACAAGAAAACCGCGCATTACCGATTTCAGCTACCCAATAAAGTGGACAGAAATTAGCCATTTGGCCAATTTCATGCAAAGTAAAAAAGAGATGCCAATTAAAAAATAGGTCACAATAACAATGCAGACATGATCCTGGCACACAATAACAATTTTTGATAAAACAACCATATGAAAAGCAATTATAGACAGGGCTAATACACAAAGATATGCCTTAAACACTATTCATCAGTTCCTCACCAAAGTAATAAAGAAAACCAAACCATTCTATACTACTCCAGTAGAACACTGAACAACAAGAGAAGATATAAAAACGACTTGAAAACCCCTCTCTCCATATTCTAGGGACCCACAAACTGAAAAAAACAAGAATATTGTCCTAACTAAACTAATGAAACACCACTGCAACCCCCGACACAGCTAACAAATAAACGACTTCTTCTCAACCAGATCTTCTAATCTCACCAAAAAATCACCACGTACCAATGCCCCTGCCGGGACTTAAACCCCTAGATGGGAATTTCCCAATGCCGTCTATCTTGCCCCAACTGAAGCCCACGACGTCACCGAGATTATAAAGTCACTTAAAAATAACTCAGGGATCTGACTCATGTCCCACCATTATAGACAAGAGAAGTGGTCCATGCCTCTCGCATACTAGCTCATTGCTTTTAACAAGTCACTAGGGAACGTAGCCAGCCTCCGAAACGACTCAAGTACTGCAGAGGTTACACCAATACAAAATAGTGTGGCGAACCCTACAGGATATGAAAACATCAATAGACAAATATCAAACTTACCATGCAACCAAAATCTTGAGAAACTCGTGCACAGAGACAAATATTCATTTAAACAGCACAAAACATACTCAGCCCCTGCCAATTTGGGTTCAGTAAATAAAAGCACTAAACGAAGTAATTATAAAAACATGCTAGATCTGCTTTACACAGCATTGGAAGATAAGGAATATCCACTAGGATTTTTATTGACCTAAAAAAACGTTTGACACAGTAGACCACGGCATCCTACTCCACAAACTTGACCATTAGGGTATATAGAGGCCATGCGCTTGCATATTTCAAATCTACCTTACTAATAGTATCAGTAAGTCAACCATTTAAAGACACAGCATCAACAACACAGCCACTTGATACATGGAGTTCTGCAGGGAAGTATGTCCTTGGTCCCCTGCTCTTCCCTCATATTCATCAATGAACTTCCAAACGAACTCAGACACCTAACCCCATTCTCTTTGCTGACGACACAATTAGACATCTCTCCACCCTAATTTGCAACCCTCAACACCATTGGTTAATGATAGCTGATTAAAATATCGACCTTGGATGACAGCCATAAACTTACGCTTAACGTTACAAAACTACTGTTTTGTAAAGCAGAGCAGGGGATGCGCAATTAACATTAAGATCCGACAACACTCTAATTACCAGGCATAATGAGGCAAATTCCTAGGCCTATACCCGACAAACAACCTGAAACTTTCACGCACCCAATTCCACACATACCAAAAAAGTATCCAAAATGTTGGGAACCTCTCCAAGATACGATACTAAACGTTGCCGACAAAACTGCCCGCCTCCACACTATACCATTCACTTATATATCCATACCTCACCTATCTATCTGTGCTTGGGGTTCACATGCAGCAAACACACCTAAAGCCAATAATAACCAAACAAAAAGCTGCTAGTAAGAATAATCACTAAATCCCATCCGGGGCAACACAGACCCCCCCACTCTTCAAAGATCTAAACTTACTCCCTGTTCAGTACATCCACACTTACTACGTGTCAATCTACATCTACAGGACCTTAAATTTCAATATTAACCTTGACCTAATAACCGCTTTCATGATAGTTGTGACAGAACCCACAGGCACAACAACCAACACAAACATTTCTATGACATTCCCCAGTGTCCGATCTAAACCTTTACAAAAATTCAATGTATGTCAAAGGCCCTAATATCTGGAACACCCTAACCTGAAAAATCCAAAACTGCAGACACATTCATCACCTTCAAAACTACCATCAAAACTCTTATCTCCCTGATACAACCTGTCCAACTAATACTAACGAATACCACCTGGTGGTACACACTTACACTCACTCCCCATTAGACCAAAAACAGAAATATCAATCTCAATCTCCAAATAATGAATCTTAACTAGTCCCATAAGTTGGCTGTGAACTCCAATAACTGAAACTACGTATAGTGCCCAAAACAAAAGCGTTCACAATGCTAACTCACAACTAGTATTATAGTCCACTTAGCCATAATACCAACTCATCTCATAATTTTGTAACATTTTAAAACCTAAGATTTAATATAAGTCCTGCCCGAAATGCCTAGCCACTAGGCGATCTAGTGGTACACGCTGTAATTATTAGTTTACTATATGTTAAACCAAACAATAACCAAATTCGTAAACTCACATTGTAATACTTATAGAGCAATAAAGTTTGAATTATGAATTTAAATACTGTTCACATATATGCTTCAATGTAAACACTTATCTACACTACACATCCCCTACCCACGCTGAAAAGCTCCTTGCTCATCCACAATACTATATTCTGTCCTTACCTCTAATTCTTTTCAATTATAACCCTACCGTTCACTTTTTCCAGGATACTCAGTACTGCAATTTTACAATCTCTTTTGTCCCCTTTCCCATTATATAAAGGGACTATACATGCTCTCTGCAATCCTTAGTACCTTCCCCTCTATCATACATTTATTAAACAAAATCCCAGCCACTCCAACACATATCCCCCTCTGCTTTTAACATTTCTGTCATGATCCCATCAGTTCGTCCCTGCTGCTTTACAATTACCCCCTTTCATCTACGTAATGCCCACTACCTCCCCCACACTACATTCTGCATCTTCTTCACTCCTAAAAGATGGTATACCTCCTGACCAGTGCAATGGAAATTACCGAGCCTCCCTTTCTTCCTTAACATTTAAAAGTTCCCTAAAATACTCGCCATCTACCTATACCTTTCCTCTCCCCATCTACTAAATCCCCCTACTCTGTTTTTTAATGACAAATCCATACTTCCCAAGGCTTTCTTAACTTATTTAACCCTCTCCAAAATTTTTTCTATTTTAATTAAAATTTTTTGACAGTGCCTCTCCACTACATCGCTCTCCTTTTGCACTCCTCTCACCACTCCTTCACTCTTTCTTTTTACTCTCCATATACCTGCTCTTCTTATAACACTTCTGCTTTGTAAAAACCTCTCATAAGCTACCTTTTTTCTTTGTATCACACCCTTCCATCATTCCACCCCAATCACTCCTCTTTCCTCCTGCCCCCACCCTCCTATAACCCACAAACTTCTGCCCCACATTCTAATACTGCATTTTTAAAAACTATTCGAACCCTCTTCACCCCCCCCACTACTAATCTTTGCACAGCACCACCTTTCTGCCAAAAGTCGCTTATATCTCACCAGAACTCCTCCTCCCTTAGTTTATCACTTTCACCTCCCTCTTACTCGTTGTGCCACCATCCTCTTTCCCATCTACCTCTAACTCTAACTGTACTACAACTAATAATGATCCATATACAGTTGCCCCTCTATAAACATGTACATCCTGGAGCCTACCCGTCAACCCTTTGTATCCACAATACATAATCCAACAAACTACTTTCATTATGTGCTACTCATACCTTGTATATGTATTTATCCTCTTTTTCATAAAATATGTATTACTTATTACCAAATCCTCTTTCTACATATAGCTCAATTAAAGGCTCCCATTACATTTACCCCCCTGGCACCCCAAATTACCTACTACTTCCCTCATAACATTTTTACGCCACTTAGCATGAAATCCCCAACCACCAAATACTCTCATCACATGATTCAAAAACTCCCACAATATACCTCAACATTTCTCCAAAATCTCCTCTCTCTCTCCTCTACATCTTACTCTCTTCTTCCAGTGCACACATACGCTTACTATAACCCACTTTTCACATACAATCTCCTATTTACTCCACATATCCTTGAATTAATACATTTATAGTCCCTCTTTTCCTGCCATATCTTTTCCTTCAACATTATTTCTACTCTTCTTTAGCTCTAACTCTATTTGAAACCCCTGACTAATCCCAGTTAATTTCCTCTCCATTGAAACTCCCTCCCACCCCCTCAGCTCTTGTTTCACTAAAGCCAGGACAACCACTTCTCATTCTAACATCCACAATCATCTCTTTCATATCATTTGGCACAACAACCAAGTCACATTCAGACTTCCCCACTTTGACATTTTCCTTCCTTTTTTATTCTTTTTAGTAATCATTTACAGGACAAGGGGTTACTACCCATTGTTTTCCCCCCGCTTTTTAGTTGACTTTTACAACACACATCGCTTACGGAGGAAAAGATTCTTATTCCACTTCCCCATGGATATAAAAAGGAAAGTATAAGACCCATGAACTATTAAGATAAAATCAAAGAAAGCTCAGATGAGTGTGTATAAATAAACGGGTACATGTATTGTAGTGTGGCCTAATGTAAGTAGAAGTAGCAAGACAACCTGTAATCTTGTATATTTATGAGACAAACAAAAGACTCCAGAACTCAAGAAATCGTAAGACAAACGATTGCAAACAAAAACCATACCCCGGCCGGGAATTGAACCCGCGGTCATAGAGCTCAAAACTCCAGCCCCGGCGCGTTTAGCCACTAGACGCGACGGGCCCGGAGTTTTGAGACTCTATGACCGCGGGTTCAAATCCCGGCCGGGGGTAGGGTTTAAAAGACACCAGCAATCCACCATCATGTAAAACAAATTACTGGCTTTTCATTTTACACTCACTTGCAGACGGTAGTACCTCCCGGGTGGTTGCGTCTACAACCTACTAATTATAAAATTATTATTATTATATTATATTATTATTATTACAATAAAAATTGAGGTAAATGGTTTTTACAAACTCTACAAATGGACGTGAATGGAACTAAAAGTAGACACGTATTAATACACATTTATTTCGCCTGACCCAAGTGATCGTACCACTACCTGTTCGTTTGTGGTCTTACATTGTCTCAACGCTTCACGTTCTCTCTCTTGTTTACTCTTTTGTTCACTATTGGTCTCTCATTGAACGAGGGCGTCTAAGGTTGCTGTGATAGAAAAGAGAAGTCGTAAAGCCTCCTTGCTTTTAAGTGCCAAGGTCAGAGATGAAGGTGTCACTATTCTGATTTTATTAATAAACGCCCCTGCCACACACCTCTCACACAGTAATATTAATATTTTATGGTAAGTAATAAGTGTACTCTATGTGTATCTTACCTTTTTTATTGTTTTTTAATGCCTATTTCAGGCTAACTTAACATAAGTTTAGTGTAAACGATGTTGTCTGGCATTATTGGCATATTTTATTGTGTGCTCAGATAATAATACTTGTGGACCCGTGTGGTAGCCGGCGGAGGGACAACAGAAACGTTTCTCTGCTCAGCCATCAGAGAAACGTGGTAGGAATCTGCATTGGCCCAGGGCCACCCCTCACTCCAGTTTTTGTTTACAATTTCGGCATAATTATCATAACTTCCTATCCTTCGTTTATGATGGCATCTATAGTAGTTGTCAGAAATCATTAAATTCAGTGAACAAGGCATGACGATGTTAATAATATGGCTCTAGGCCACATGTAGGTAGCCGGTAGGCATAGCCCAGGCTACACCTACCGGCTCCTACACTGACTTTCTACAAATAAAATACTACCACCTCACTTTTCCTATATTAAGACTTACACAATTTTAAGGTAAAATAATGAATGGACTGGTATGTGTATTTTACCTCTCGGGGATGTTTTAAATATTGGTATAGTAAGTTGAGACGTGGAGCCCAGGCTACCTACACCTGGGCTCCTGCACCTGACTTTCCTACAAATATTACTACTCACCTCTCTCCCTACATTCAGATTACAATACTTAAGATAAGTAATGATTTTGAACTGTGAATGTTTTTACTTTGTGTTTTTAATGCCTAGTTCTATACAACTTAATATAATTTAGTGGGTAAACTTGTTGTCCTGGCGATATATAAAATGAATTTATAAATGGAAAAAAAATGGCGTTCTGCCCTCCGGCGATGGTCTGCTTTCCGCGACATCCTGAACCTAACCCGCCGGATAATGGGGCCCTACTGTAGATACATACAATCTAGTTTTTCTCCTTTTTCTAAATAAGCTCATGTTCTTCTTTATTTTCTTCTATTGTCCATAGGGAAGTGGAAAAGAAATCTTTTCCTCCGTAAGCCTAGCATGTCGTATGGAGGCGACTAAAATGCCGGAGCAAGGCTAGTAACCCCCTTCTCCTGTAGACAATTACTAAAAAAAAGAGAAGAAAAACATTATAAAAAACTGGGATGCATCAAACGTGGATGTAGTGCAGATGACAAGCAACGGATGATGCAGATGCCTATGAATGAAAAGAAGTTGAGAGGTCCTGGCCCTAAGCGAAACACAGCTGAAGGGGTAGGGGAGTTTCGTGGTATGGGAAATAAATGGGATTAAATCTAGAGCAACTGAGAGAGTAGAGCTAAGGAGGGGTAGCAGTAATGTATGAAGGATCAGTTATGTGAAGGAGAAAGAGCATATGAAATGCCTAACATACCAAGGATTAGTGGATTAAAGTAAAGTTGGATCGAAAATGGGTCATAATAAGCGTGGTATGCACCTGGAGAAAGAGAAATGTAGAAGAGAGAGAGAGATTTAGGGAGATGTCAAGTGATGTATAGGAACCTTGAACCAAGTGAGAGAGTAATTGGTGGGTAGGGGACCTAATGCTAAAGTTAGGGGTGCCCAAGGTGTAAATGATTGAACTTCGTAGTGAAAGGGGTAAGTTATAGGTCATGGCATATTTTATGAAAAAGAGGATAAATAAGTATACACGATATGATGTAGGGTGAAATGACAGAGTTTGTTGGCTTTGTATTGGAGATAAAAGACTGTTGAGTAGACTTCAGGAAGTACATGTTTATAGAGGGCCACACATATATCAGATCACTTTTAGTAAAAGGAAGTGGGATACAAGGAGAACAGAAGCATCAGGAACAGAGAGGTGCAGTTTATAAACAAAAAAGAGGAAGACAGTTAGGGTCAGATATAAACACTATTGGAGGATAGATGGCTAATGAGAGCATAGGCAATGGGACCGAAGAAGGTATGGGGTAGGTTTAAAAATGTATGTTAGAGTGTTCAACAGAAGTTTGTGGTTACAGAAAGTGGGTGCGGGAGGGTAAAGGAGCGATTGGTGGAATGATGATATAAAGAGAGTAGAACGGGAGAAAAAGTTAGCATATGGAGAAGTTTTTACAACAGTAGAAGTGGAGCAAGCGGGAAGAGAATATGGCGAAAGAAGAGGTTAAGAGAAGTGGTGAAGCAATTGCAAAAAGAGAGCAAAAGAGAAAGTGGTGAGAATGTTATCAACAAATTTTGTTTGAAAATAAGAAAAATTTTGAGTGAGGTTAAACACGTTACTGAAGCCTAGAGAACACATGGATTTGACAGTATAAAAAAAAGGAGAGGAGAGTTATTAAATGGTAGACGTTTAGAGTATTGGGAAGATGGAGGAATATTATTGAGGAACTGTTAAAAGTTGATGAAGACTCGGGACGTTGTGTTATCGTGTATAGGGCTAGGAGAATCAACATCTTGAAGGAGTGAGGAAGAGCCCAGTTGTGAGCGTGGGAAGTTCGAGAGGCAGTAGGTAAAATGAAAGGGGGTAAGGCAGCCGCCGGATTGATGGGATCAAGAGAGAAATGTTACAAGCGGAGTGGGAATAGTTTTGGAGTGGAGTTGTGCCATTATTTAATAAATGTATGGAAGATGGTAAGAACCTAGGGATTGGCAACAGCCTGCATAGTACCTTCGTATAAAGGCAAAGGGGACAACAGCAAGTGCAAAAATAATTAGGGGGAATAAGTCTTGTTGCATATACCTGGTTAAAGTGTATGGAGAGTTATTATTGAAAGAATTAAGAAGTAATATGGAGAATAGTATAGCAGAGACCAAGGAGGCTTTAGGAAAGGTAGGAGGTTGTGGCCCAGGTGTTTACAGTGCAACAAATCAGCAGACATAGTCATTGAGATAAGGCAAAAGAGTTTTTGAGGCAATTATGGATTTGGAAAAGGCGAATACAGGGTGGGATAGGGGCAATGTGGCAGATGTTGCAGTGTAAGGTGTATAGGAGGTAGGTTACCTGAAAGCAGTGACAGGTTTATTTAAACAGGATCGTTAGGCTCAATTAAGAGTATGTAGGAAAGAGGGGGATTATTTCCCAGTAAAGGTAGGCCTTAACAAGAATGTGGTGACATACACCCGTGGTTGTTTAATATAATTTATAATGGGGTGTACGAGAAGTAAATGCAAGGGACTTGGCAAGAGGCGAGAGTTAAAAGATAACAAACACACACAAAGTGGGAGTTGTACACAGTGCTTTTTGCATTATGACACTGTCTCTTGGGAGAATCTGACGAGAAGTTGCCAGAGTTGGTGGATGATTTATTGGAAGGTATGCAAAAGAATAAATTAAAAGTGAATACAGGAACTAGAAGTACAGGTTATGAGGGATAACAAAAAGATAGGTGATGAAAGATTGGATCTCAATTGGAGGACGAGAGTATGGCGGAGGTGAATGTATTCAGGATATTTGGGCGTGAGGACCTGTCAGTGAATTGGTCTATAAAAAATAGGTGCCACCAAGAATTGATGAGGAAAAGGAGAGCGTAGCACTTACGAGTCTGTGGAGCCCAAGACCTTATCCTTGGAGGCAAAGAGGGAACAGTATGAGAGTATAGTTTTACCCACGCTCTTATATGGTGTGAAGCATGGTGATAATGTGCAGCGAGGAGAAGGCTGGAGGCAGTGGAGATTGTCATGTCTGAGGGCATGTGTGTAGTGAATATAATGCCAGAGAATTCAAAAGTTTGGAAGTCAGGAGGAGGTGCGGGATTACCCAAACTGTTTGTCCAGAGAGCTGAGGGAGGGTTGTAGAGGTGGTTCGGACAAGAAGAGAATGGGGAGTGCCACCGATTATTGACTCAAGAGTTTAACAGTACCTTAGTCGGAAAGGAAATGCGGGGTAGGGGTCGGCCTAGGAAAAGGGTGGATTGGAGGGGTAAAGGAGGTTTTTGTGTGTGAGGGGCGAGGACTTCCAGCGGGCATGCATGAGCGCGTTTGATAGAGTGAATGGAGAACAATGGTTTTTAATACTTGACATGCTATGTAGAGTGTGCGCAAAGAAACATTTATGAAGGGATTTCAGGGAAACCGGCAGGTCCGGACTTTGATCCCTGGATATGGGAAGTTACAGTGGCTCTGCAATCTTCTGAAGGAGGGGTGGTTAATGGTTGCAGATTAAAAACTATAGTGTAAAGCACCTTCTGGCAAGACCGTGATGGAGTGAAATGATGGTGAAGAAGATTTTTTATTTCAGGCCACCCTGCCTTGGTGGGAATCAGGGCCAGTGTGTTAATTAAAAAAAAAATATTTTCGAGATGCTCATACTTAGGCCTTATACTGAGTAAATAACTGTAAGTGAATCATATTTACTAGGAAAAGATATCTGCATATTGCAGTTTTCTTACAGATTACAAAAAAAAAAGATATGAGTATTAAACTTAAGCATCTTAAAACCACCTGGTTCCTACCCTTGTGGATTTTAAGAACCAACCTGGCTTCCTCCATTTGTGGAGTTAACCCTTTCAGGTCAAGGCCCAAATCTGGAGTCACGCAACCATGTCCAAGAAATTTTAAAAAAAAAAAATTTGTTATTCTTTCTAAGAAATCGTAGAGAATCTTTTTGTGAAGGTAAAAAAACAAACAGTAACGAATTGGTGAAAATTGACAAATTATGCTCTCGCGAATTTTGATGTGTCAGCGATATTATACGAATCGGCGATTTTGCCGACTTGACTCCCCATTTTAGGCCAATTCCATTATTCCAATTCACGCCACATTCTTAGCTATTTCACTAGTATTAACATCTATTCTATCGATTGACACAAGAAAATCGCCAATCAACTGTTTCAAACTACAAAATAAGTGATCGGAAAATTTGTTAAGTTGGCCAATTTCACACAAAGTTTTTCAAAATATTTCCAATTCAAAATAGGGTCCAGAATGAACAATGTAGGCATTCCTGGCACAAAAACTAACCATTTCCTCTGTTCATTAGTTATGTTTTATGAGGCTTATACAAAAAAATTCCATTTTGATTTTTTAATCACATAAGAAATTTTATTCACACAACCAAAAACTAGAAGATTTTACTGTATGCAATACTGTAATAATGTAAAAATATCATCACCATATTTGTGAATGGTATTAGACCCACCATCCTGAACGTGTTAAAAGACCTGTGGAGGTCGTTTGTTTAACTTCTTGAATATTGGCAAAAATTTAACATTTCCAGCTACTTTGAGCTCAGTATTTCAGCCATTTCCAGTGCTAAAACAATCAAAATCATCTCTATTTCTGTACCCATTTTTTCCATTCTATCAAATGGACCAAGAAAATCGCAATACAAGCTATAAAAAACAATAACAGAAAAAACACTGCAAAAGTTTGCTGTTTTAATCGAAAAATACATGATTTCATTTTTCTTCCTCTCATTATACGCATGTTGCTGCAGGAATCCTGTTTTTAGGTGGTGCACACATACCACATAGATGTATTCTCTCATACTAGGCCCAAATGAACCACTCACCGTTGATCAGAGTGAGCAGAGCTCATGCGTAGATCTACGGTTTGGACCCTGAACGTAAAGCCGTAGATCTACGGGATCCGGACCCTGAAAGGGATAAGAACCAACCTGGTTCCCTCTCATTGTGGAGTTCAGAACCAACCTGGTTCTCTCCATTGTGGGAAGTTAGAACCAACCTGGTCTTCCTCCCAGCCGTGGATTTAGAACCAACCTAGGTTCCTCCAGCGTGGATTTAGAACCAACCAGGTTCCTCCAGCGTGGAGTCTAAGAACCAACCTGAATCCTCCAAAAATTTTTTGAGTTAAGAACCAACCTGGTTCCTCCAATGTGGTTAAGGAACCAACCTGGATCCTCCATTGTGATTAAGAACCAACCCTGGTTCCTCCATTGTGGAGTTTAAGAAACCCACCTGGAATTCCTCCATTAGTGGATTAAGAACCAACCTGGTTCCTCCATTGTGGAGTTTAAAGAAACCAACCTGTTCCTCATTGGGGTGGAGTTAAGAACCAACCTGGTTCCACCATTTGGAGCTTAAGAACCACCTGGTTCCTCCATGTGGAGTTAGAACCCAACCTGGTTCCTCCAATTGTGGAGTAAGAACCAACCTTAATCCTCCATTGTGGAGTTAAGCACCCAACCTGATTCCTCCATGTGGGAGTTTAAAACCAACCTGATTCCTCCATTGTGGAGTTGAGACCAACCTGATCCTCCCATTGAGGAGTTAAGAACCAACTGAAAAAAAAAAAAAAAAAAATTCCTCCATTGTGGAGTTAAGAAACCAACCTGGTGCCTCCATAGTGGAGTTAAGAACCCACCTGGGTTTCACTCCACTGTGGAGTTAACCCTTTTCAGGGTCCCCAGGCCCTCTCCGCAGACATGTTCTCAGGGTCCCCAAATTTAAAAAAAAAAATATTTTTTCTTATGAAAAGATAGAACATATTTTCCTCCCCCGATTCATAATAACACCAAAAGTAATGAAATTCAGATGGAAAACTTACTGGAATTAAGCTCTAGCGAAGTTAGTGTCTCGATGATGTTTACGCATCGGCGATTTTGCCCCACTCTGAGGCCCTATTTTCACCATTCCAGTGTACTAGTCGGTAAAAACTCATAACTATTTCGCTAGGCAAATTCCATTTGATTCTATCGAATGAGTACAAGAAACCACCCCATTTTACCGGATTTCAACTATCCAATAAAAGTGGTCGAATTTAGCAATTTAGCCCCTTTCAACACAAATATAAAAAATATGACAATTTCTGAATAGGGTCCAGAATAAACAAGACAGACATTCCTGGCACTAAAAAAACAATTCCTTTTGTTAGTCACATCCCCAGGCCCCTCTTAAATTTCTTTAGCTTTCCACATGAGAATTTTTATTCTTACAAAAAATAGAAGATTTACTTTATGCAGACTACTGCATTAGTGTAGAAAATGGTATTAAAAAATATCAGCGCACATGTGAAAGAATATTAACACACCATTGATGTTATTTGACGCTTGGCATGATTTTGTTTTACTTTTGAACTGTGGTAAAAAAGCACAATTTCTGCTACATTGAGCTCAATTTCAAGGAATTTTCATTGTAAAACCATGCAAAATCATCTCAATTTCTATAATAGTGCTTCCATTCTATAAAATGAGACAAACAAAACTAGAATCCCACAATGAATAATACCCAAATAACCGCACATAAAAGAGAGAACCTTAACGACGACATTTTCGTCCGACTTGGACCATTTACAAAGTCACACTAACCAAAGTGAACAGGACGGGCTATATATCGGCAGGAGAGGTGGTTGGTAGTAGTATAGTACAAGAATGGTAAATAATACGACAAGATGAAATAAGGACACATGCGCGACACCCCGGCATCCCTTATCGTAGACGGTTTTCGCCAGCCAGCAGCTACTGGATGGCGAAACGTCCACAACCAAGACACCCAGACGCCACACATGTGTCTCAAAATTTCATCAGAAGTATAGCAGAGTAGTAGAAGAGGTAGTAGTCCTACTACTACTACTACTACTGATGAAATTGAGACACACGTGCGGCGTCTGGTGTCTTTGTTGTGGACGTTTCGCCATCCAGGGCTGGCTGGATGGTGAAAACGTCTATGAAAAGGATGCCCGGGTGTCGCGCAGTTAGAATATAACAAATTCTCACTACAAGGCAACACACTCCACAATATTCAAAACACATCAACCTACACACCATACAAAACATCTTCCATACTTATTATTGCACCTATTACATATATAAACACTAACTCTAATATTTCACCCTTCCCCTCAAACATCCTCCTTTCCAACCGCAACAGAACACATGACCATAACCCAAGGCACAGATCACTCTTTGATGTTTCCTCGTGTCCAACTCACGCAATGCAAAAAGCTCAATGCCCAAAAAGGCCCTAAAATCTGGAATTCAAACACTACCTTTTTACAAATTCAAAGTCTCTTCTCAAGTTCACTACTCACTCAAAACCAAATAAATACCAGAATAACTGAACATTATAAATTATGTATATCCAAAATGTTACTTACTCACAATTATATCAATAAATGTAAAACTAGGACCCAATCTAACTTTGTTATTTTTTTAAATACACTACCTAACAGAATACTCCATTCTAACTGAAAGAACAGCAATGCATGCAACCACATGACCTGTCGTTGTAATACTCAATTGTTCTTTAGAGTTATCCTGTTTACCATAATGTTTTATATCACTGATTTCATCATTGCTTAGTTAATCTTAAGTTAATTTTAAGCCAGCCCGTATGTTCTCATAAAGTGGGCTTTGCATGCTGCACTTACCCTGTCTTTTTTTTTTTAATTTTTGTACCTCTGTATAGTATGCTTAAATTCTAAATAAATAAATAAATAAATAAATAAATAAATAAATCCTGTCGGTAATTATAAACCATCTTGTACTACTACACCACCACCTCTTCATAGCTATATATAGCCGTCCTGCTCCACTTCTGGTTAGTGTGACTTGTAAATGGTCCAAGTCGGACCGAAACGTCGTCCGTAAGCTTCTCTTTATGTGCGGGATATTTTGTGTAATTGTTTCCAGTCACGGTATTTGTCGCCTTTTTGTTATAAATTCCCATACAAAAATACTACAGTGCAAATCGCTGTTTAATCCAGAAACAACATGGCCAAATTTTTTTTTATCATTACCCACTGTGTGCTGCAGGAATTTTTTATAACTAGCGCCAATGACCACCTATTAGACCCACTTTCATATGTAGGGCAACGCAGCTTTCTCTCACTAAAGATTTGAGGGCGCTAAGAATTAGTCATACTAAACAGTGACCCTCGCCTAACGATGGCGATACATTTAAAGCAAAAATTTTTTTGCTCGCCCTAAGCACTAAAAAATCTCTGCTCAACGCAATTCGTCAGAGATGCGTCCCTGCGGCCAGAGCCAGCCTCACTTGTTCCGTGGGTGGCAGGTTTAACAAGCCAGCCTTCCGCAGTCACATCCAAGCATAGACCAATCAGAAACAATTACATATCACAAGCGTTATTTAGTGATTTCATCTGCAAAAAATAAGTTACCATTGGCCCCAAGGAAGCTATCTAGTGCCAACCACTGTGGTAAAACGGGTGAGAAATACTATCGTACCCTCAGCTACTGCTGCACCCAACACCGTCAGCTGTTGCTGGACCATCATCTGTTGCTTGCACCCCAGCGCTTCTGCCACCTCAGTCACTGCACCACATTCAGCTGCGTTTGTTCTGCACCCTCAGTCAGCTGATGCAGCCTACAGTCAGCGCTGCTGCACCACAGCTGCTGCTGCAAATACACAATCAACCACCGGTCAGCTATGCTGGACCGTCAGCTTGTTGGCTGGACCAGTCATGCTGTTGCTGCAACCACAGCTACTGCTGCACCACAGTCAGCCTCTGCTCTGCTGCGGCACCATCGGTCAGCTTTGCTGCACTACAGCTGCTGCTGCACCACAGCTGCTGCTTGCAACCATGGTCTGCTGTGAGCTGCACCACAGCTGCTGCTGCACCACAGTCAGCTGCTGCTGCACACACCTCGTAGCTGAGTTTCTGCACACAGTCAGCTGCTGCTGCGCACACAGCTGCTGCTGCACCAATGGTTGGCTGTTGTGCCATGGACCAGCTAGTTGCAGCAACCACAAGTCAGCTGTTTGGTTCTTGCTGCTCCCCAATCAGCTGTATATAACACGAAGATGAGAGTGGTGTGTTGTTGGTATGGCTTAACATGAAACCCTTACCGAGAACCAATTAACCCCAGAGGGTTAGCCACCCAGATAACCCAAGAAAGTCAGTGCATCATAGAGGACTAACTTATTTCCATTGGGGTCCTTAATCTTGTCCCGCAGGAATGCGACCCCACACAATTGACTAACACCCAGGTGGAACAGGCAAAAATGGCCTGGAACTAGTGCTCATATTGGTGAGGTTTATTGGGAGGATGTGGAAAGTTCATGGAGGAGGACAATGAAGAACTAGCCACAGATGAGCAGCTCTAGATCATCTTCAATAGCAAATGCCAGACCTGAGGACACTAGCTTCGGAGAGGGGAGATAGAAATTGAAGAAGTTGCCTACATCAAAGATAATGAAATGTGTGCAATGTGGCTTAAAGTGCAAACCCTTTTTGATGAAAATCACCCTTGACACAGCTAATTGCAAGCCGTGGCTGGTGACTATACACTACATGTTGTGAAAAACTTTAGGAAAGTCATAAAGGAACGCGAGGTACAGGCCCAAATGGACCGATAATGTTTTGCGACCAAGAGGTCCAGGTGACTCTGAACTGGTCCTAGTGCATTAAAAGAAGAAGGGAAGTAACCCTGGAAAAGACTTGCTACCTCAAGTCCCTAAAGGGAAGGGGATACCCCTTCTAAACACTAAGCCCATTCCACACTCTCCCCTCCTCCCCATCCCCATCAATCATCACCAGATCTTCAATAAAGGTAAGTAGTTTATGTATTGTACACTCTCTTCAGTTTGTGTGTATTCAAATTAATATTTCATTGGTAAAAAAAAATTTATTATTTCATACTTTGGGGCTGTCTAGCATGAGTAATTTGATTTCAATTTTTCTTATGGGGAAAATAATTTATTTCGCCTAATGATAATTCGCCTATCATTGAGCTCTCAGGAATGGATTAATATTGATTAGGCGAGGGTTCCACTGTACAATCAAAAACCCAGGCGTAAGCTGTACTAGTACGGCCGAAACCCTGAAAGGGTTACGAACCAACATGGTTTCCAACCATTGTGGAGTTTAAGAACAACCCTGTTCTTCGAAGGTGTGCTGGAGTTAAGAACCACATGGTTCCTCCAGTGTGGAGTAAACTCTATTGACCTGTTGCAAGCCCATATTCTGAAACTCATTCTGCGCAAAATTTTCGAAAAAAAAATTATTTTATCTTATGAAATGATAGAAACTTTTTCCCAATGTTAATGACACCAAAAGTATGAAATTTGATGGAAAACTTACGGAATATCTCTGTGAAGATTAGCGATCTTGGTAAGTTCTGCATCGGCAATTTCACCGACCTTTGAGCCTTATTTCAAGCCAATACCATTGTCCCAGCAGCTAAACTCATAGCTCTTTCTTTACAACACCATTTGTTCTATCGATTGAATACAAGAAAACCGCGCATTACCGATTTCAGCTACCCAATAAAGTGGACAGAAATTAGCCATTTGGCCAATTTCATGCAAAGTAAAAAAGAGATGCCAATTAAAAAATAGGTCACAATAACAATGCAGACATGATCCTGGCACACAAT